>PVIC010024781.1:0-25736 GCA_004025085.1 Thryonomys swinderianus
GGTCTGCCTTGTAAACGCAAGGTCCCTGCTTTGACCTTGCTTAGCCACCCGTGCTGACCGGTGAATACTGATACTGTTTTGTTTTCTTTTGGTATTTTTGAGACAGGGTCTCGCTTTTTAGTTCAGGCTGGCCTTGAGCTCACTATGGAGCCCAGGCAAGCCTCGAACTCAGCAGTCCTCCTGCCTCTGCTCCTGAGTGCTGGAATTACAGGCATGAACTACCACACCCGGCATTGTGGTGTGTGGTACTGATTGCTGGTGGGCACCATGCCCAATATCATATCATTGTATGTGGTTACCAGAATCAGGATCAAACCAGGGACCTTGCGCTTGCTAGGCAGGTATCCACTGAGCTAAATCTCCAGTCCTGAACACTGATATTAAGCTGTCCGTCTATATGTGGGAGCCCACTGAAGCTTACATGTAGCTACTACTATTTCCCTAGTCTTACAGGTAAAAAAGTACAGGTGCAGAGAGGGTGGTCCACTGGCCTAGGGCCCTGTGCCTAGACTTCCTGAGCTCTGAGTGCTCTCCCTACCCGGCGCAGGCAGGCTGTGAAAGAGCAGGCCTTCCCTGGGCAGCTGGGCAAGTGTGACCAGAGCCGTCCATTGTGCTCTTTGCCAGCCCTTGAGTCCGTGTAGAGGCCAACCTCAGCATCAGCCATGGTCACTTTGTCTGCTCTGTGGGAGGAGTCACTGGGTGACTCTTCGTCCCTTCCAGACCCCTCCTGCTCCACTGCCTCCCAAACTCCGACCCAGTCCCAGTCTCTTGGCCCTCAGTGACAGCGGCTGGTGGAATGCCAGGCTCTGTCTAACCATGTCCTTCAGGCCCCAGGCTGCTGACCCCTAGAGCCCAGAGTGGCCGTGAAATGCCTGAAGGTGGAAGCAGAGAGGTGATCCATGCTGGACTAGTTTCAGCCCCACACCGGCTCCACAAGGAGCCCTCCTGCCCCCAGGTTTTGGGGCTCTTTGGGAGCCTAACGGGGTTGCCGTTAGGCATAGTACTGGGACTCAGTGCCCTAAGGCCCAGCAGAGGTTGCTTTCCAAGGCCAGGCTGGCCCCGTGCTTTGGGAAACTTCACAAACCGAGTCCCAGCACCTAGCAGAGGGGCTCTGACCCAGCAGGGCTGCTAGTGCACAGTCCTATCGGGGCCTCTGGTAGCTGCCTCCCTCACCTGTGGAGCAGCACCGCCTTCTGACAGGGAAGAAACTCTTTGCCTTCAGCATCTGCCATTTCCCTGGCTCTGGGTTTCTGGTTCCCTTCGTCCTGCTCTGGCACATGCTGCACATTGCATTGTGGGGGCTTCACAGCACACTTTGTTCCTCAGCAGTTTGTCAGCATCCTCCCTTGCCTGCCCCAACCTCAGGCTTTTCATCTTTGACTTTGATTTCATCCCTTTGGGATCCGTTGTGAATTGATCTAACCCAATGCGATCAAGGGCCTGATCTTGTCCACAGTTCATTAATTTTTAGCACTTACTACTCCAGAAATGACCAGAATCAACAGTTTTATGCCAGCTGCTGTGAAAAACCTCAGTGAGATGGTAATAGGTTTTTATTTTTGCCTAAGCTGCAGAAGCCTCAGTATAAACATCCTGAGTTCCTACTGCCATAAGCATGGGACACAGACCTGTATTTTAGTCACATTCCAGAAACCTAATGGAGAAAAACAAATCACTGACTAGGAGATACGACACAGGAAGTGCTCCGGTGAAAACATGGGCCAGTGGAGTGAGGGAACTCGTTGCCTTCTTCCCTTAAAACGTGCATCTTGGGCCGGAGGGTTAGCTCAGTGGTTCCAGTGCCTGCCTTGCAAGCGCAAGGTCCTGAGTTCGATCCCCGAAAACCACATACAATGCTGGGCGTGGAGACTCACGCCCACCAACAATCAATACTGCATACCACAGTGCCAGGCATGGTGGCTCACGCCTGTAATCCCAGCACTCGGGAGGCAGAGACAGGAGGATTGCTGAGTTCAAGGCTTGCCTGGGCTCCATAGTGAGCTCAGGGCCAGCCTGAACTACAAAGTGAGACCCTGTCTCAAAAAAAAAAAAAAACGTGCATCTTCCCTTGGGCACAGCCTTCCTCAGTCTTGTTCGTAGATGAGCGTCAGCATGGCCTTTGCCTGTGCACCTGCTCGGCCAGCAGGGATGACGGTCCCCGGGAAGCTGGCCAGCCTCAGCCACGCCCAAGGCTGGTGCTGTCCTAGCTGACCTGCCCTGCTTGGGGGAACCACTGTCTGTCCTGCTTCAGAGATGTTATCTTCTCATTTACCTTTTCTCTGAGTAGAGGCTGCCCTCGTTGTAGTGTGGTTTCTAACCCACACAGCACAGTCTGCAGCCATCTCTGCCCCTGCTGGCCTCTGAGCTGAAGTGTACAGAGGCCTCTGGAAGCTCCTCCCTCCTGGGCTCCCGCCCAGGCGCCCATGCGGCTTTGCACGTAAGAGACCCAGTACATTCTCATTCTTGTGTTCTGCTTGTTCTTCCTGCTGGGCGCTGTATCTTTGCTGAATGAAGGGGCTCTGGCCCATACTGCTCATTGCATTGTGGGGGCTTCCACTCATGTTTCTTGAGAGCCTTAAGGAATTAGGCCATGCCCTCCTGTGGAACTCGGGGAACTGGCAGCACTTACAGTCTGCCTGCCTGGCTGTGCCCTGGCCCCTGCTGAGAGCCCGCATGAGCACCAGCCACTCCCAGCGGGGCTCCCCAGATCCAAGTGAGGGAAGATTGCCCCACACCAGCCCCTGCACTCTTGGACTCCTGCTCCTGCTCAAGCCACCCGCCAGCACCTCCACCTGCGTAACCTCTGAGCCTCTCAGCCACATAGTCTGTCGTGATCTTTATTCCTGCTCACCAGGTCTAACCCAGGTGACACATATGCCCAGTGCCTGCCACACAGCAGGAGCTCAAAAAATACTTCTTGTCTGGGTTAAGGCTGCCAGCTTGCTGCGTATGATTGTTTACACCTGTGACCCTTGCATTCTGGAAGCTGAAGCAGAAGGATCACAAGTTCCAGTCCAGCCTCAGCAGAGCAGAAACTTAGAGAGACCCTGCCTCTAATATTAAAAATAGAGAAGGACTGAGGATATAGCTCAGTGTGAAAGCCCTGGGTTCCACTCCACTGTACTGAAGGAAAAAACAGCCAGCCCACTCCTTGAAGGCCCCGTGGCTCCCACTGGGAAGGCCTCTGGACGTCCAACCTGGAATGTGGCCCACCTTGCTCCTCAAGACCCTAGCTTCGCAGGGTGTGGCCCCCATCCAGTTCCAGAGCCTGGAACTTGCTAGGATGAAGGTGCCCACCTCATGCTCCTGGACCAGAGCCTCATTTTTCTTCAGGTGGGGCTGCCTCCTGACGGCGGGCAGTCTACACAGCCTCCTCGTCCAGAGTGTAGAGGAAACAGGCGCCATTTTGCCCAAATGCGCCCCCCAGGACTGTCTCCTGGAGATTCAACCTCATCCTGCCCAGGGTGGGCAGTGCCACTTCAGGCTTCAGGCACAGTTGCATCTGACCCTCAGCCACCCCTGAGGGGACCCGGGAGGGTCCTTCCACCATCTCCCAGATGCTAGTCCTGGCACCACACGGGAGCACCCCTGGCTTGCCTCACCTCCGCTGCACCTGTGCCCTTTACCTTTGCTTCAGGTCCTGCATTTGTACCCCCAACACGCCACCCCAACCCCAGCTGAGGGAGTACCCAGCTGCCACCCAGAGTCTAGACAAGATCCGGACTGGGTCCAGAAGCTGGGTTGATTATGGCCGGCCGGTCTCGGGCACTCTGACCTGGAGGGGCACATAGGACTGGCCACTGATCTGCCATCTGTCTTTCTGCCACAGTCAACACCAGTCACCACTCATCCTCCTACAAGTCCAAGTCCTCCAGCAATGTGACCTCGACCAGCGGTCACTCTTCAGGGAGCTCATCGGGAGCCATCGCCTACCGGCAGCAGCGGCCAGGCCCCCATTTCCAGCAGCAACAGCCCCTCAACCTCAGCCAGGTAAGCTAGACCCCCGCAGATGGCCTCAGCAACACACGCGCACGCATACGCACGCAAACACATGCACACACACAGCAACACGCGCACGCGCGCGCACACACACAGCAACACACGCGCGCGCACCCCCGTCCTTCAGCTTATGCTGCAGGCCCTTGCCCGCTACGCAGGCCCATCAGGAGGGTCTCAGCGCGGAGTGCACCTGGGTGGCTGCTTCCCTCCCGGACCATGCATGGGAAGGTGGCCCACGGTCCCAGGCTTACAAATAGGAGGACACAACAGTGCCATCCCAGTCCTGCAAAGGGTCGGTGCGTGTCCTGCCCACTGGCCTGCGCCACGGCAGCTCCGCGGCAGGGAGGGAAACGCCAGTCCAAGGACAGGTGTCCCGTGTCTGCTCAGAAAGGGAGGCGTCTGTCTCCTGCATCTCCTCCTCCTCTCCGTCCTCCTCGAGTGCCCACCCCCTAACACGGCGGCTCTCACTGCTTGTCCTTTGCAGGCTCAACAGCACATGGCCGCGGACCGCACCGGGAGCCACCGACGGCAGCAGGCCTACATCACTCCCACCATGGCGCAGGCCCCATACTCCTTCCCTCACAACAGCCCCAGCCACGGCGCCGTCCACCCCCACCTGGCCGCCGCCGCCGCCCACCTCCCCGCACAGCCGCACCTCTACACCTACACGGCGCCCGCCGCCCTGGGCTCCACCGGCACTGTGGCCCACCTGGTGGCCTCCCAGGGCTCGGCGCGCCACGCCGTGCAGCACACTGCCTACCCGGCCAGCATCGTCCACCAGGTCCCCGTGAGCATGGGCCCCCGGGTGCTGCCCTCGCCCACCATCCACCCGAGTCAGTATCCGGCGCAGTTTGCCCACCAGACCTACATCAGCGCCTCGCCGGCCTCCACCGTCTACACTGGATACCCCCTGAGCCCCGCCAAGGTCAACCAGTACCCTTACATTTAACACTGGAGGGCGGGAGGGCGGGTGGAGCCGCCTCACACTGAAGGTGCCGCACACAAACAATGCAAAGGGGCGGGCGGGCGGGAGGGGCGGGGCCAGGACTCGGAGAAACTTGAACCAGGAAGTGGGAGGATTTAGAGCAGAGAAGAGAACGTTTTAAAAGGAAGGGATTGAGGAGGGAGAGAAATGTATGCTTTTTATTTTAAAAAAGAAAAAGGAAAAAAGAACAGAAAACACCAGTAACAGGAAAACACAGCTCATGAACCCATTCCACACCAAACTGGAAAGGAGAAGAGAGCCGGAGGAAGATTCCCGGGAGCGAGGGGCCCCAGTATTTGATGAACTTTATCTATGAACTTTTCAAAGATTATTTTCATATGGCAGCAAGTGACATTGAAGAACTTGCGGTCAGGGACACCTATTGGGGAGTCCAATAGATTTTTAACGAATTGAACAGAAGAATTAGGGATTTTTCCAGAACTCGAAAGGGTCAGCACCCTTCCAGGGTGTCAGGCCATGGCTGAAGTCAGGGGCCGACATGGGGTTCTGTCTGGGGGAGCCCAGTTATGGCATATTTGTCAGGAGCGACGGGGAACGGCCAGGCTAATGGGGACCCCCTGGAAAAGGGGCTGGTTTTCTCTTTCTGAGCACTCTGGAGAAATCCCTAAGCAATGTTATTCCTCAGATGTCATTAATAATGTGTGTTGCAAACTTTAGTTTGTTTTTTCTTTTCCTAAAATTTATTTTCTCTTTGAATCAACCCCCTAGTCACATAGCATAAGGCTCGCGGCCATCGCCGACACCCTAGTAGAATGTAGCACTCACACCCTTGTTTTCTACCTTGTGTTCAACTCCAGTGATACCAATAGACTATTCCTGTGTAATTGCACAAAAAAATGGGATAGCATAGGTGTGTAACCAATGTGTGGTCCAGGTGAGCAAGCAAGCGTGCGCGAGTGGGTGTGAGCGCAGTGCTGCCTTCCCTGTGTCTACAGCACCGCCATCACGGCCCTCAGTCTTGATTTTACACCATTCCCTCCTAGTGCCTTACCGAACGACAGACAGACAGACGCCTGTGAGAGTTTATTTCCACTGGTTCACAGCAGCGGGCTAAGCTTGTCAGCGGCCACCTCACTCTTCTGTTGCGCTGTGGTAACATTTTACTCGGGTCTTTCCTTCTTTTGGTTTTTTGTTGGTTTTTTCTCCTTGTTTCATGCTGTTGTCTTTCTTGGGCTGTTTGTGAGCAGAATGTCAGGGAAGCTGGTCGGACGTGAAAACTCACGGTCTTGAGAGCTGTGTGGGAGCTGGAGGGTGATGAGCCCCTCTGACGACAGAAGTAGTTATTGTTGAGTTTCCTGTGGGGGCAGAGACCCAGAGAGGCACCTCTCCCTTCGCCCTCACCCATCCATGCCCCAGCTCTGCCGCATGTGGGACCAGGGTTTAGGGATGTCAGCTTTGCCAGGCAGCGGCTTTCAGCCTCCAGGCCCAGCGCAGCTTCCTGTGGCCCTCTGTGGAGAGGCCCGGAAGCCAGGTGTCTGTCCCCCATGGTGCACCCATCCCTCCCTTCCCCACAGAGCCTGATCTGCTCAGACCCACCAGCACCGCCAGGACTTCCTCTGTAATGACACTGACCTGCTCCGCTGAGTCCCTCTCGAGTTGCCCAGATCTGCCCCGGCCACAGCTTGGGTTTGGCGTTTGAGGGCCTGGAGGTTGGAAGGCCGCAAGGGCGCTGGTGAGGGTGACCGGCACTCCTCCGCTGCACTTGGCAAAGCCGTTGCAAACAGTGAAATCGCCACAGGCAGCCCCGTGCTCTCCTCACGCCTCTGACACTTGTGGAAATTTTCTCGGGCTTCGAATGCCGCAGATAGTGGGGTAGGTAGGAAGCAGTTCCTGCCACTGAGAGTGGGCCACTCTGAAGCCGTGGACGCAAGGGAAGATTTCTGGGCAAGGGTGGGCCTCAAAGAATGGCTCTGATTGTTTGGACCTGATGCCGTCCCACCCCTCGGCCGAGTTCCCAGTGCACACAGATCTTCCGAGCAGCAGCCGTCCCCTCCTCCTTCCCATCCTCCCTCGGGCCTTGAGCGATCTACTGTGAAAGGGTTTTCGCAGCGATGTCCGCTCCCTTCACTAGCGAAGCCGTGACTTAGCTCTTAGCTGTGAAAGAACTCTGGAAAATACCCCACCCTGTCCGTTAATTCTTACTTACCTTACCTTATACAGAAATGAGTCCCCAAACTGGAAGTGGCTTAGGTCAGGCCTTGGGCCAAAAGGAAGGAAAGTATAGCCTGCATAAAGTGGGGTACACTCTGATAACACCACAGGGACAGGGCAGAGTGGCCACATCCTGCAGCAGGAAGTCGCTCTCCTCACTCTGATCAATACCAGCATCAGCCGGAAGTGGGGCAGTGCCCAGCCTGAGACCAGGAAGCTGGGCAGTTCAGAGAGAATGAGAGAGCCTCCCTGACCCATGCCAGCCTGGAAGGGAGACCTGGCTGCCATAGGCCTCTGGGCTGCCAGATGGCAGCAGTGTTCTGTGGCATCTGGTACCGAGTCAGGTGGCATCAGCTCGGCAGCCTCATTTCGCCATCCTAGGCAGCCCCTGTAGGGCTATTCTCTGAGGGGAAAGATGACCAAATGTTCTTCCTGCTTCCTTCGTCTCCTAAGTAGAAGCTTCCTCCTCCTGAAACCTTTCCTTTTGTCCTCCCAGACACAGACAGGAACGAAAGTGCCATGCTGCTCGTAATGCCGATATTATCATGCTGATTATTTTATTTTTGTCATTGCCCTTGTAATTATGATTATCATCATCCTGTTGCTATTTTAGTCAGGGTTTTAAATGCACATTTATTCCAAGCATCTTTGCGTTTGCCTTTAATATTTGAACTTATTTTATTATGTCTGAGTTTCTGAGTAGACTGGAGCAACCCACAGATGTCCGATTCTGTCAGACGAAAGGGAAAGACCCCGGATTTAGGAAGACTGTTCCTGTCATATCTGTTCTACAGATAGCTGTCAAGAAAGACCCACATAGAACTAAGTTGGAAGAAGTCTTTCTCTGCAGTCCAGCCTGGGCTGTGGGCGACACAGTCACCATCAACATATTTCCCTAGATTTGCAGGGCCCTGGGCCCTGGGAGGCGGCCTGCGGTTTGGGGGTGCTGGCGCACCCTTAGACCACTGACCACCTGCACAGCATTTCCCCCCGTTCTCTCCGGTGCATCTGAAGCCTGATGATTACACTCAGTCGCCTTCTTCTGATACATAAGCCACAAACCGCCCCCTCCCAGAGCTGAGCCAGCCCCTCCCATGAGCTCGCCGAGAGGTGGCTCGTGTCCCTCGTGGAAGCCGGTGCCTCTCCTGGACGCTCAGCCCGCTCTTCTCCGTCCACCCTCCCTGCACACGTCCGTTCTCCCAGCAGGTGTTCCCTGGGCCAGAAAGGGCTGTCGGAATCGGGAGGAAGCGGAGGCCTCTGCAAGGTCCAGCAGCCGCCACACCCCTGCTGTTGGCAGGTGGAGAGCCGCAGCGGGGCCACGTGGCTCACCCCTGGGTTCTGACAGCCCTTGTACGCGCACTGTGGGTCAGGATGCCCGTGGGCTGCCTTCCGGGCCCAGGAACTACTGGCCACTGTGAAGAAAGGTTTGATGTGGGTAGCTTCTGTGAGCAGAAATGAGTTGTTGGCCAGATGTCTGTGCCCACCCTGGTCCTCATCTCACACCCTCCTGTAATGTTGAGCACAGGATGTGGCATCAGAAACCCCACACAACGACCCCTTGCCCCCACTAGCCCCCTTGCCCGGATCCCCATGGCTGCTCCAGCACTGAGTCCCCGCGGCGAAGCTGCCTTCCCTGGACCACGCTCTCGAGGGAGGGATGCCCACCGCCTCCCTACGCAGACCCCAGGCCCCTCAGCACGTCCTCTCATTCCGGACGGGCTCTGCCCTCCCTCAGGGAAGAAAACGGTCCTGAGCAAGAAGCTGGCAAGGACAGGACAGGGAGAGACGTCAGCCGGAGCCGGGTGAACCAGGTCAGCCTGCTTCTGTGCGCCAGTTCTCACCGATGCGTCTGGGCACTGACACCGCGTCTCTGCTTAGTTTGGGACATTTCCAAGGAAAGGGGTGAGCAGGCCGTGGTGGGCGAGTCTGGTACCGATGCCAGTTAGCATGTGGGGCGCAGCGAGTGGTCGGCAAGATCAGAGGGGGAAGGAGGCCAGAGCGGACGGCCGATTCCGTTTGCCTCCTGGGCTGCGTGGACTTGTCATGCCTTGCTGGTGGCTGGGTCTCTGTGGGATGTGGACGTCACCCGGGCTGTCCTCCCAGCCTGCCCAGACACCACTATGCCAGACAGAAGGTCGGGAAGGGGAGCTGGGCACACCCGGCGGGATGGTGTCCCCTTGACTCAGGCTCAGGAGTTGCAGACACTCATTTTGGAACAAGCTTGTGGAGGAGGAATTGGGTCACGTGAGTGTGTGTGTGTGAGGAGCGTGGAGACGAGGAGGCTTCAGGAAGTGTTGCCGATGGTTCACGGTCGCTAGAGTGACACAGGTCCCTACCGCTGTCTGGCTGAGGGCAGCTGCTACCCTGCCCAGGAGCCACTAGGACAGAAAATAGAAGAGAGCAGCCCAGGGCCCTCAGCTGACAGAGAGCACAGCAGAGAGCCAGAAGTTCGTCTGCAGGCGAGGCTGGCAGCTGCTCTCGGCCGCGGCGCAGTCCAGCCCTGGAACGCACAGGTCCCCGTTTGTGTCTTCTTTCTAGTGCTGGACAGATTTTCAAAGGAGAAGCCTCAAAATTGAGCAGGCCAGAGACGTCCTTACCAAATTGGAAAGGGAAGCGAAGCTGTTCCTTTCTATAGCCAAAGAACCCTTCTCAAAGACACTTCCAGAGATGAGAACATGACAGCCCTTTGCTCCTTTCCGGGCAATAAGGACACTGTTGGTGACAGAATTCCATCTGTCTTTCTCTTTCCTTTCTGACCTAGCTTTTTAAAAATTGCTTTTTTGATTGCTCTTTTATTTTAAAACTACACTCATCTTGGAGAGGAGTGGTAGTGACCCGACGTGCTGCTGCTGCATGGAAGGCAGAGCCCCTGCACCACCGCACGTGACCGCAGGGACACAGCCCCCCAACTCGGACGACAGCGTGCTGCCACTCCGCGCCTCAGGACTCTGCCTCTCATCTCCACACTGGACTAAGTCGCATCTGTGAGGCTGCTGGAGCCTGGAGTGTGGCACAATGGGATTTAAATGCAAAAGAAACCTGAAGGCGATTGGCACTGTGGCTCACTGAGCAGAGGACTCTCGCTTCCTCAGGGCGGCCTCCGGAAGCCCGGGAGAGAACTCGCTCCCATCCTTCCCTTCGGACCCGTGAGGGTTTACAGAGAAGTGGCCCTGGGAGCGCCCTGTCGCGCAGCCCCGGCACCGGGGCCTCCTGAGCCCCCACTGGACTCCTGCAAGCCTTCGAGAGCCCCTCATCTCAGATCCCTGCTGGACCTCACACGCGCAGCCTCTTCGTTCAAACTAGCAATAGCCCCTAAGAAAGGACAGCACTTGCTGAACGCTTTCCGGACTGCAGGCCCCATGCCGAGCCCCGCAGAAGTTCCTCTCGTGGTGCCATCACAGGCACACACACACCATTGGCAGAGGAGGTGGCTGGCTCTGCGAGTGGCATGTGGTAAAGAATCCGGTGGTGGTCCAGAATCCCCAGTTTTCTAGTCACTTTTCGTTAATGAAGACTTTCCTGAGATGGGATTTTGTTTCCCTTTTTCCTGCGGTAACGAGTGGCCTCATCTTTCTGATGACCCATTTTGCAGCGCTCCCATTTCCCGTGTACCAAACGCTATCCTCAGAATCGCTCACTGATTGTCTTAACTCACTGCATCTTCACATTAATCCCGTGAGACCGGCAGTTTGCGGGAGAGACGTCGGTGTCAAGGCTCGAACCCGAGTCTGCCGGGTGCCAGAACTCAGCACACAGCCGCCAGCCTCAGCTAGCTGTCTGCCGTGGTCTAGAAAAGAAAGGCTTTCAGGAACGTCACTGCACAGAAAGATCCTGAATCGGATGCAGACGGAGGGGCAGAATTAGTTTGACTAATAAGAAACATTCTCTGGGGAGTTTCTTTTGATTCCTGGAATTCCATTTAGATTTCTTTCCCGCAAACCAACTAGCTTTAGTAATGCTGCTATAACAAACTCTTAGGAGAGTGAAGAGGAAAAAAGTATTCTTTTCTTCTTTTTTTAAAAAAAGTAATTTTTCTTGCTTATAGTAAACTCTAGAAAGGCAATACTAAAGGTATATATTTTTTTCAAAAATGCTATTTTTTACTGCACTTGATAAATACCATGGTGGTTCTGGTCTCTGTAACAGACCCACTCTTCAGCTCCAGGCAGAACCAGAGGTAGGATTCACACCAAATTTGTAAATACCGTGTGTAGGTCTGGTGTTCAGAAATTTCTTTGTTCTGTTAAGAAAAAAAGAAAAAAGAAAAAAAAGACATGATGGCTTATAGAGGAATACAATTAAATTTTCTTTCAAGACAAATAATCTGCAAGAAATGGCAAGCAACAATTATATAAACAGAAAAATGAGCCAACTTTTAGAAATTAAGATTTTAAAGGGTCCCTGGTCCTGATAGGTGGTTAATAGTAATGCAGCTGCATTTTCATTGGTTGAAAGACAAGATTTGAGAAGTGCTTTAGGACTAGATTTTTAATTTTCTAAAGAACTATTATCCTGTGCTGTGAAGTATCTGCTCAGTTGTTTGGGATGGGTTTTCTTGTTTATTGGTTCTTTTTTTCTCTTAAAAACTTTCTTGACTGGTTCTGGGCTTATTTGCCTAAATCCTTAGGTAGTTTACACAAGTTCTAGAATCTTTTAGAACTTCGACTCATTGGAAGCAAACCCAACTAGTCAGAATCTGAGATCCTGGTTGCTGTCTCTAGGTGTTCTGGAATTCTAACGGAACACTGAAGGAATTTTTTTTTAGAAGGTTTTAGATACATTATCTTATACAAACTGTGACCTAAAGTGGCAATAATTACCTCAAATCTGGGCATTCATCCTGGTTTTAGCCTTTTTTGAAATCATGTAGCCAGCTTGATCTTGAGATTTAAAAGACTCAATTCTGTGTGGGCTGAAAACAATGATTAATGCACACCCTGGTCTTTGTTGCTTAAGTGAATTCTGATAAGAGTTCGTCTTTACAGAAGAAATTAAACTGAGGAAGAGATGATTGTCTGCGTGTTGTGATCACATGCAAAGTTCCAGTGCACACACACGGCATCTGTGTTCTTAGCTGCTGTTGCTGTTAGCTTCTGAGATACCAGGAGTCTCACTTTAACTGAATAAACTAAGCAGTTGACTATGAATACTTAAGCATATTTCTGGCTACATTTTATAGTTAAAGTGTTTTATAGTTTACATTTAAACTGGTACTTTTTAAAGAAAATTTTGTGTATAACTGACATCTCCAAACCCCAGCAACTGCCTCTGTAGAGGAGGCCGTATCTCCCCAGGGAGTCCGTCCTCCTGTGCTGTCCTGCAGCCCAGTGTGTGCATTTCCCCCCACGATGCTGGTCTCCAGGTGAGCTTGAGAACGCGAAAGGAAGTCGGGATGGAGCGGGAAGGGTCAGGCCCCAGCCAGCCAGAGGAGCGGTCTCATGCCGTGTCAGATCCACGCTTGTCTGCAGGCCTCTGACACCTTGGAAGAGGCGGCAGAAACTGAGCCCTGGTCCATTTTTTGTTGCTTCGAGTATCTCACTTGTTCACAGACCCACTCGCTTCCACTCACCACACTGGGATCCAGGTGGCCCAGAGACCCAGCTGCTATTTCCTGGGCCACCAGCAGTATTCTGGGCAGCACTGCAAAGAAGGACCGCTTCCTCCATGTCCGTTCACTGGCCGGGTTCCCATCTGCTGTCTTACGCATTCTCTCCTTGACACAGACATCTGTGCAAAAGAACATGTCTACTTTTCGCGCACGGTCAGACTGAGATGTGAGGCCCAGGTCAGTGGGCATGAAAAGTGGTTTCGGTTCGGAGACTGTGTGAGCTGCTGAACCCCAGGAGCCGAGGAGGGAGAGGCCGGTGCCCAGGCCCGGCGCGGGGCGGCTCGGGGCCTGGGTCGGTGAGGGAGCTGCGCGCAGGCTGGGAAACGCCGGTTCCCTTCGGTCTCGTTTGCTTTTTATTCTCTCTCTTGCCGCCACTGAACTGTGGAGGGTCTGCCGTGACCTCAGGTGCGATCCATTCCTGTCCCGGATGCGACCTTGGAAAGTGCAGAACACAGGGGACCAGGGAGCCCCTCTGTTCACGCCGAACCTCGGCTTTGTCCCCGCCAGCGGCAGGGACAGCAGGGACAGCAGGGACAGCAGGGTCTTGTTCGGGTCTCTGTTAGAAGCGTTCCTGTGGCATGCTCTTCCTGTCCCCCTCCTCACCGTCCTCCCACCTCTGTGCACTGGTGTGTGCGCGCGTGTGCATGTGTGTGTGTGTGTGCTTTTCCTTTGCACTAATTAACCAAATGAATTTTGGGTCATTGTCTTTGGGGCTTAGCTATATTTTTCAAACAAGAGGTATAGAAATTGGCTCTTTCATTATTTGACAAGCACGTTTTAAGGAGGGCCCTGATACTGCTCTCTGGTTCCCTTTCAACCGCGTCTCCAAAGGAATCTCCCCTGGTACCACCCCCGCTTCCCCTGTGGAGGGTCACTGTCCCGGGGGCCCCCTCTGCTCCACCTGCTGTCATCACAGCCCCGTTCCCGGACCTCCAGGAAGCTCGAGAGCCAGCCCGAAAGGCCCCTGGCTGCTGTCAGAGAGCCACCCGCTGGGCTCCAGGGACACGGGTTAGTACTGTTAGTCACCCGGCTCAGGGGAGGAGGAACTTGGGAAGCCGAAAGTGACTGTGCCATCTCTGTAGCCTTGGGGCCTCTGCATGGACCTAGGCCATCCCCCGCCCCCACCCTCGGGAGGCGGACCGTGTGCACTGCCCCCACACCCCGTGTCCCTGCTTATTTAAAGCTTGCTTTCTTCCGTGCTTTCCCAGGGCATAACCACTTCTGGCCCCCAAAGCAACTCTTCACCCTCTCCATGTGCATTTTTTTTAACCAAATGAAGTAGAAAGGCACACTCTGGGGCAGCAGAAGCCCTAGCTAGTAGAATCACTGTATAGATAGAGCTATTGATATATATGTTTGTGTATATATATATCAAACCAAATTCTGATAGGAGAAGATAGCTTTATGGCTGAGGAGGAAGCAGAGCCCTCTAGAGGTCAGAGCCGGCCTTAGCATGCACGTCCCTGCTTCTTCACACGTGGGCCTCGGGGCCCTTGTCCCCCTTCGTCACAGTGGACCTGGGTCCTGAGGGGCCACTGCTCTCTGGTCCCCGGCATCAAGGGCACAGATGAGGAAGAAGGGGTGACTGGTCAGAATGACTGGAATTTTCCATCCTGTTTTGCTTTGCCCACACGTATCGAGCTGCAGCCTGATAGCATATCACGTTTCCAACAATGATATCCATTAGGATGGCAAGAGAACGGATCTGTAGAAATGTTTACCTTCCAGCTGCCCATGAATTCAGGACTCTCTGAACAGACAGGCACATTCACTAGAAAGCCAGCGGGAAAGAGGAGGACTGGTGTCAGCCGGTCCCCAGCCTGGCACACGGCTCCCTCCCGAGGTCACCTCGCCCAGGCCTTTCTCTCCTGGGTCATCTTGGCTCAATCTCAGTAACTCCAGGAAGCCCTGGTCCGTTGTGTTTCTCACTGTACGGTTTCTGTAATAAAAAGTGTTAATCCATGTTAATCTGTGTGGAAATTATTGCGTGCAACAGTATTTTCTCGTGTACCTCTTTTCCCTCTGTGAATTGTCCCTCTTTTCTTTTTTATTTATAAATGTCTACTTTTTTTAAAGACAAACCGATGTGTTGTAGACTTCTATGTAACTATTCCTTAGTCTCATATTATAGGTATAAGAATGGATATTTTACTTGGCTTTAGAATGTTTTACAAGAAAACTAATTCTTAACTGATCAAGTCCTTGCTACTAAAATGCTTGTGTTTTTTCATCATGATGTTGTGTGCTTCTAAATTAATCATTTTCGTTGTAGAAAAATGGAGTGAATTTATATTAGTCTTGGAAACTAATAATAGCATTGTAAATTTATGAGATGATTTTAACAGAAAAAATTATAGAAGAATATAGTTATTTTAATTGTAATATTACTAACTGTAGGGTGAGGAAGGGGTCCCGTTGTGGTGAACTATGTTCTAGCTTGTTACAGTTTCTTTTGATCATTTTTTCGGTCTCTGAGGTGAAACGAGTTATTAATTAAAATTTGTAAACTCACATATGCATATTGTATATGTGTAGGAACGTAATCACACTTTGTCTTGGAATTACATTAAACTGTTTGGAATCACTGGACTCCGCCCGCTGTGCTTCTGTATCCCACAGCCACTCGGGTCAGGCCTGAGGGACGCCGTGGCGGGGAAGGCCTCCCGGAAGCGGAAGTCGGACCCCTCGGGGGATGTGGCCCTGGCGGGGAGGACTGGGTGCTGGAAGGGCGTCGAGGTCCTTGGCTACTGATGCCTGCCCACGCGCCACGCCCTCTCCCTGTCCACAGTGCCAGGCAGCCTCGACCCCAGCACCGTCACTGCAGGAAGCCTGGGACCCCACGTCCTACTCCCACCATGGCGCCCATATTCCTGGTGAGCTCTTTTTTCCTAATTATAGTAATTATTTGTATACAGTGAGTGGCATTCGTGAAGAACCCATCATCCCCAGCGGGCGCCAAACGTCTCAAACGTCTCATCCCAACGTCTCTGCTGCCGTCCCAAACGTCTCATCATCCAGACCAACTCCACACCCATAAACTAACTTCATACCTCCCTCCCTCAGGCCCTGGCTTCACCATTATACGTCCTCCTGCCTCTGCCACATGCCTCATATCAGCGGAGTCCTATAACATTCGCCGCTTTTCTGGCTTAGAATGTCTTTAAGTGCTCAGAATGTCTTTAAGTTTCGTTCGTGTTACAGCATGTAGCAGAACGGCCTTCAGGGTCGAGCGAATTCCACGCGCACACACGCTGTTCCCGGAAGCAGGCTTGGGCCCCACTCCTTGCGGCTGTTGTGGACAGTAGCACCGTGAGCCTTGCTGGGCGAGGATGTGCAGGCCCCACTTTCCATGCTCTCAGGGGGCCACACGGGAGGGAATTACCGCGAACGCTCGGGACCCATCACACCAGTCTCCATAGCAGCCGCGCACCCCGGGGCGTCGGGACTCACAGGTCCCCCTGGGGCTGCCACAGCCTCACTTCCCACCCTGCCGCACCTCATGCCACCCTCAGAGCAGCCTAGATGAGGCCACTGGCCAGGGCCCCACAATGCCACCTCATAGGCTATACCTGAGCCCCGGTGACAACCTCTCCACCCACCCTTGTCACCCTCGGAGCCCCTTCCCCCCAAGCACCCCGCCTTCTGGGGCCTTCGCCTCGCACCAAGCCTCCCTCCTGAGTCGCCTCACCCAGGAAGCTCTCCCTCCGTTAGCTCTGGGCCCTGCTGGCCTGACTTTCCAGACTCTCCTGTCTGATCCTGCCTGTACCACAATGGTGACGTTTCTCTCCTTATTTTCCTCCATGAAGCCATGAAACCCTTGGAAGTCACGATTTTCTTTCCTCTGTTTCCAGGGCCTCTCTTACATGCTAGGCAAAGTGGGTGGTCAATAAATACTTAGGGGAGTAACGAACTACTTGGCGCTCCTTTTCCCACCAAGCCACCCATCTACCTGCCAAATCCTGCCTCTCCCAGGGTCTCCCCAATGCCAATAAAGCCAAAGCTACCAATGAGGCTGAGGCAGGAGAGTTCCACCTTTGAGGCCAGCCTGGGCAAGCCAATGAGACCCTCTCTCAAAGTGACAGAAGGAAGAGGGCTGGGGATGTAGCTCATTCGTAGATCACCCAGGGTTCTAGTCCCAGAAAACCAGGAGTTCAAATTATAGAAAAGTCCACACAAACAATTTTGATGAAATCAAAACTCTCCCATCACTCATTTTACTATGTTTAAATTAGGACAGCTCCTCCAGAAATCCCATTTCTGGAAAGGGAGTGCACCCAGGGAGTTATTTAAATCTAAAGTGAGAAGATAAACCTTGGGCCGGAGATTTAGCTCCATGGTTCTGGTGCCTGCCTCGCAAGTGCAAGCTCCTGAGTTCGATCCCGATAACCACATACAATGCTGGGCGTGGTGACTCACGCCCAACAGCAATCAATACCACATACCACAGTGCCAGGCATGGTGGTTCACGCCTGTAATCCCAGCACTAGGGGAGCAGAGACAGGAGGATTGCTGAGTTCGAGGCTTGCCTGGGCTACATAGTGAGCTGAGGGCCAGCCTGAGCTACAAAGCAAGACCCTGTCTCAAAAAAAAAAAAAAAAAAAAAAAAGATAAACCTTTTCTCCTTATACATTAATCATTTCATGTATTTTGTCACAACAACAGAAAGCTAACACATTGCTGTCAATGGACACTGGACACTGGGGTGATAAGCATTGGATGCTTGCTTGAGCCATCATGAGCCAGAAGCAGAGCTCAATGCCCCATAACAAGCACAACTTCCCACCTGGTAAATGGCACTCTCCCTCAGCAGCACCTCATCCTAGGCCCAAGGGTCTCTGGCTTGCTCGTTGAGAAGCCCCCTGACTGTTAGGACAGGTTCCTGGGTGGTGGAGGTCATCATGCCCTCCCCTGTTTCCAACAGCCAGCTGTGAAGGTGAACTGTGTGGGCATTCGGCTTACCTTATGCCTTTAAGCCAACACTGAATAAAGCAGAGCACACAGCCTTGGGCATACACTACAGCTTCACGCCCTATGAACACCCACTGCAGTCTCAGCCTCCTGCTCCGTGTCAGGGAACCTCAGACCCCTCCCCTATCCTTCACAAACACTTAACGACCAGCGAGGGAGGGCTGGTATTTATGGTCTCACTGCATAGTCCAGACTGGCCTCAAACTGTTTGGTAGTCTCCTGCCTCATTCTCCCAGTTTCTGGGATTACAGGCGTGTGCTACTATGCCAGGCTCAGATCAGCCATTTCTTAGGTGCTTGTCTCACCTGAGCTAATCTGTAGAAGTTACCTAGTTCCTTCTATGGTGATGCCTTGCATTCAGTGCACTGTCTAAAACAAAACTAGACTCTGGGTACCCTTGTGGTGAGACAGTTTGACCCCCCCCTTCCTGTCTTTTTAAATTTTGCCTTCTTATAATCCTCTGTATTGGAGGAAGCCCTGTCTCAGGTCACAGAGCACAGATAGCTGCCGTGGGTTTGAAGCTGTTAGAAATCATGGAGGCATGAAGAGAGAAGGCCAGGCGGGGAGCCAGGTGGCTCAGCATGGCCCGGGTTCAGCCAGCTTTGGGTTCAGTTCCAAGCTCTGCTGTCATCCTGTGGTGTCTGGAAACCACTGAACTCTCAGCAGTAAGATAGGAATCGTACTCTGTGTGGTGAGGAATGGCTGGTTCTTCCCCAAACTCAAGCCCATAGCTTCATCTTCCCAGCCCACGGCCCAGCTTTCTTCAGAGAAATCCGGCTAGACCTGAGCCCCACCCACTACCCACTCACACTTGCCTCCCTCAGTTTTGGGCCAGAAGCAAAAGATCCAGGGGAGGATTCTGAGATCACAGAGACTGCTGGGCTGCTGGATGGAAGACACTGTGTCCCCCATCCCTGGTAAAGCCATGTGGGGCGAAACCACAAAAGAGCAAGAAACAAACTTTTTATGATGAGTGTGCTGCTGAGTCTTTAGGCTGCCTTCCTGCAGGGATTAACCTACCTTTGTATAGAAATTGGTTCCTCAGAGTGGTGCACCCGGGTTAAAAAAAAATCTAGATTAAAATACATGGCATTGGCTTTGAAGTTGAACAGAAAAATATTGATTTCAGGGGCTGGACTGATGACACCCCATGTTGTGCTTCAGAAAAAGCTGGGGTAACCCACAATAACCAGTAAGCAGGCCATGTCCCGACTGACTCCACTGGCTCTAAGAGAAGTGCTAGGGAAGAGAACACTAACGTCGGCTTCCTCACCAAGACAGGGGCCCAGTGGTATCGAGTGAAAGAGGTGCTGGTAATGAGGACTATGAAAGTGTCCTCAGGGGCCCGGAGGTAGCAAAGGGCGAAAGTGGCTGCAGACGCAACTGATTTGTTTGTCGGTTTGTTTAAGTACCATGGCTGGAACTCAGGACCTTGCGCTTACAAGGCAGCAGCGGCCACGGAGCTCCCTCGCCTCCACCTCCTGACGCAACTGAGACAGGTGATCAGGGTGAGGGAAAGCCGGTTGGGGAAGCGGCTGCGACCTGCTGATTACAAGATCCCTAACACATGCGCAGAGCCGCTCCCAAAGCCCCGCCCACCGACTTCTCCAAAGAGCTCCAGCTCTTTGAGAACTGACTTCAGCCTCAGGCGTGGCGAGGGGGGGGGGGGTCCCGCAGCCGCCTCTCAGGACCCGGATGTGGAAGGTCTCAGAGCTTTCCTGGAGACTTGGGCTGCGTAAAGGAATGCGGACGCCGTGAAGGCCTTGCCAGCGTCTTTCCACAGTGGCTTATGCTGTGTTTCCCGGACGCAGCGTGGACTGTATCTTTGCTCTCACCCTCGTTCTCTCTTGACTTGGTCCAGCCCACTCTGTAGGGCGTTTCTCTCCTACTTCACTCTTTTTTTTTTTTTTTTTGCTTTTTGAGACAGGGTCTCGCTTTGTCGTTCAGGCTGGCCCTGAGCTCACTATGGTGCCCAGGCAAGCCGCCGCGAACTCAGCAATCCTCCTGTCTCTGCCTCTCGAGTGCTGGGATGACAGGCGTGAGCTTCTTACTTCACTTTTCCTCTCAGAGTGAACTTCGTCGCTGCTTTTTGCTCTTCTGCTTCAGTCCTTTGCTCAAGGCGAGAAGCTGGAATCCGACTCCAGGAGGAGCCGCAAGCTACCCAGAACCCGGTAAGGATCAGTTGGTAAGCCCTTTTTTTTTTTTTTTAGAAACAAGCTACCCGATAACATGACTGTCTTTAGGCCACTCACATAAAAACATTCAAGGAAGATATGGAATGCCCTGGCCCGCCGGTGTGCCTTCCTTTCCGGCTCTCCCTCTCAGAGCTGGCCTGCTGGACAGGGGACGCGTGCGGCGCACGAGTCAGTTACCAGGGTCCCTGTGGGAGGTCTGGACTCGATCTTGGCGTCCACTGCTGCAGCTGCATATTTGAGGCAAGTGCCAGAACTCCGCGCCTTTTCCTCCTCAAAATGAGCCTGTGGGGTTGCAGTCAGGAAAGAGCTGGCTGATCACTAGAGCAGCGCCGAGCCACCCCAGCAGTCGCTCGGAAGCGCCTCTCATCTTGGGCAGGGCTGGGACGCAGTGGGCCGCACGCTGGCCCGGAGGAGGCCCTCCAACTCTGGTCTCAGGCTGCCCCCTCTGGCTGCCGAGGGCGCAGCAAGGGAGTACAGCCCGCAGGAAGGTGGGCCAGTGGCTTGCTGCTGCATGTAACCTGTGGATTTCTGACATGCCCAGAGTTGTCATTGTTTCCTTGTTTGCGCCTTGCGTTTCCTCCCTTGGCTGGAGCAGGTAGACCAGTGACCCAGGTCCGGCGCCTGTTTTGCCAAACTGACTTAGATCCGTTGTGTGGACCCAGAACGGACGAGGTTGGCAGAGTTTATTTGCCAGAGCCCTTAAGGGCTTGAGCAGCAGGCTCTGGATACTTAATAAGAAATACAGAGCAAGGAACTTGGGTTCTCTCTCCTCACGGAGTTCCCATACTTCCGCACCCCCAGGCAGAAATGGGCAGAGCTCCCACCTCCCTCCTCTTCGTTGCCCAACTCCAGCCCTGCCAGGGGTGCTGTGCCCAGGGTTGTTTCTGCTGGATTGTGGAAAAGAGTGCTGGAGATCATGAGTCCCACTTTTGTGGTACTGAGGACTGAACCCAGGGCCTCTGCATGGAGCTACATCTCTAGCCATTTGATTTGAATGTATTATTTTATCTTGAAGTACTGGGGACCGAACCCAGGGTCTCTTTTTACTGATCAACATCCCCAGCCCTTTCTTTATTTTTTCTTTTGAGACAGAGTCTTGCTAAGTTACCTGGCTAGGGTCAAACTTGAGGTCCTTTTGCCTCAGCCTCCCAGAGAGCCAGGATTTTAGGTGTGAACCGTCACCCCATCTAAACACCACGGTTTTGAGATAGTATGATTAAGCACAGCAGCACTGACCACTCCTTCAACCCCAGCCCATTACCGTGCTCTCCAACACGTGCTGGGGACTGGGGAGCCCCCTGAGACCCCTTAACATTTTATTGTGTCCCACGTCTGCCCTTGGCTTCCCAGAAAGAGACAAATACAAAGCCACAGAGGACCCCAGGTCGATGAAGCATCTGGAAACCACGCCAAACAGTTAACCACGCCAAGTGGGCGGTGTTGTTTGACGGCTCAGCCTGGTAAAGGGCCTGGCTTCCCCCTCAGCTAGTTTCAGAAACTGGGCCGGTGCCCAGTGCACACACAGGTTCCCAGCTTCTGCATCTCACTAGCTGAGGCCAGCAGGAGGGGCAGCCACAGAAGCCCAGGCTCCATTGCCACGTTCCGGGCTGGCTGCAGGGGTCCCTCAGAGGCTCTCCGGACCAACCAAGGGGACAGAAAGAGGCCAGAGGACCTTGTGAGCTCTTGCCCATGCCGTGTGAGTATCACCCCATTCTCCCAAAGCAGAATAAGCAACTTCCACAGTGTTCTAGAATATTCTCACGCTTTCTAAGCTGTGTGCTCCTAGGGGCACAAGCCCAAGGGTCTCTGTGCTTGGCATGGTTTCTGGCACACGCACCTTGTAAGAAACATTTATCATTAAATAAATTAATTGCATTAAATAGGAATGAAGGAGCCAGAATGGCACCCGCCCTGCAGGCAACCAGGAGTAATTTCACAGCCTGCCAAAATTAACCAAGGCTTCAAGGCCATCCCATGTGGCCCCTGAACACCACTGGCTGCCATGCCAAAACAAGTGCGTCTCTGTGGTGACCCTGCCCCTGTGCCCCTCTGCCTCTCCCCCAGCTGTGGCCCCGGAACAGACGGCAGCAGCTTCTCTGATGCCAGTCATCTCTTTATTCCGTTAGTGACTAATACAGCAGCACCACGGACACAGCGGGGGGCCCTGCCCGGGGACCCCAGGAAGGCAGCGAGGGTGGACGTGGGGCCTCCAGGCCCTGGGCAGAGCTGGCTGAAGTGAGGAGACACCTACCGCCCCCAGCACTCTGGAGAGGGGTCAGCCTGCAGAACCCGGCGGCCAGTCGGACGCCCTGCCAACCAGCGGCCTTCCCTGCAGCACCAGGGCTGTAGCAAGGAGGAAAGGTTCCAGGCGGGACCAGGGAAGGCCTTGCGGAGGGGCTGGGGACACTGCTGGGAAGGGGCTGTGCGTGTGTGCGCGTACCTGTGTGTTGGGGTAAAGACGGCCACGCTACTTAGCATAGGGATTCAGCTGCTGAGTCGCAGGACCTGCCTGGGGACAGAGACCAGGAGCCAGGGACTCAGGAGCTCTAGAGCCCGAGGGACAGGACAGGGACAGGAGAGCCCACCCCACCTCTTGTCCCTGGAGAGGGCAGGCAGCTCCCACTGGAGGCTGGTCTCGGAGCAGACGCCTCCCTCCGCCTCTGGCCCGGCCCCGTCACGTGTAGGCCAGCTTGCTGCACACCCAGGGCCGGGTCATCAGACACTCCGTCGACACCAGCCTGGTGGGCTCCACGAAGACACACTCTCCTGGGCCTGAGATGGTGAACCTGTGACCAGGAGAGAAGACACCGGGCTTGGGACCCGTGGCTTGTGCCCACCCACCCCACCTACCGAGACCGATAGCCAACAGCCCCGGGCACCTTCCCAGCATGGCCTCCCTGTGTCCCGGCCCCGTGCCCCACGGCCTCCTCCTGACACCCCCACCTCTCCCCACCCTCCTGGGTGGCCACCACACTGGACTCTGGGAACCACACACACCCTGGCGCCTTGGGGACATTGCTCATCACAGCCTTGTGGGGGGGTCTGTCTGTCCGTCCCCACAGTTCCCAGGCAACCAGCTTTGGAACAGTCTCTGCCACTCTCATCTTGGCTCCTAGCAGTGCCCGGTGTCAGGCACAGCTGAGCACTCCAGAGATGCCCTGAATCATCCACGCGGGCAGGGTGGGGGCACAACCCCACTACCACTGGACAACTGGCACCGTGTTGGTCACCAGAGCTGTGCGTGGACCTGGGTGTGTCAAGAAGACACCTCATTTGTTCGCCCTGATTTCAGGTCCCTAGTGGCTGGGGCCCCACAAAATGGTGTTAGACGGGACCCAGAGCATTAGCTGTGAGAGCATGTGTGTGTCAGCATCTCTTGCTGGTCCCCAGGGCTCAGTCCTGAGGTTCTCCCCTACAGGCAGCCCCGCCCCATGTGGCCTTAAGCCTAAGCTGCCGCCACCCCACAACAGCACCCCTGTGCACCCTCCACGGGAGGTGCTTGTGCTGCATGCTCGCGGGCAACTGTATTCACACCCCTCTTTCTACCAGTGATGATGCTCGGGCTGCACATGGCTGCCCAGACTGGAGGCTCTGTTTCCCATCCTCCCCTCGGCCAGGTGCGGTCATGTGACTGAGTTTTGGCCAGGTGGGCAAGGCCATCCAAGTGACACCCTCTCCTCTTTTCCCTCTTCTGGCCAATGGGATGAGGGCATGCCCTCCCTTTTTCTTTTCTCCTCAGGCCAGTAGGAAGTGGAGGAGCCACACTGAGCATGTGCTGAACAGATGGAGTTAAGACAGAGAAAGCCTGGGCTTTTCCCCAAGGCTTTAGTTTGTGAGGCAGAGCCCCCAAGTCAGTTTGAGCAGCTAAGGAGAGAACTAGAGCTGTTTTTGTGAGTGGCTCCCAGCCACACCCCCAGCTAGCATCTCTAGCTGGCACGAAGCCAAGAATTTCTCAAGAGCTGGGTCCCAGGGTCAGGCCTTCTTTTATAAGATGAGCCCTCAGCTCACGTGTCTGGGTCAAATGGGTCCCCATTGACCCAATGGAATTCATCCCCGACTCTGCGCAGGCCAATCCATGGCTCCCTCCGCGTGAACTTGAACATAAATTCCTGCAAAATCGAAGAGGAAAGAAATATCCGTGTCAGAGGTACTGTCCTGACTACTTGCTGCTCGTGCCACAGCAAACCTCGACTTGGAAGACGTGGTGTCGGGGTGCAGAGACCAGGAGCGTGATATAGCTTGGACACTGGAAGTGAGAAGCCAGAGGACAGAATCCCTCTAAAGTCCCTGCAGCGGCCCCCAAGAGCCTGCGAGTACCCCAGCTCGGACGTGGGCACCCACTGGCCTGGAGGCCTGCACAGCTGGGCCACAAGTTCAGCAGCCCTGGGCAGTCCTGGGTGGCAGGAAGTTTGGGGACACCCAGCAGATGGGTTATCTGGGACAATTCTCAGGACTCAGATTGGCCGTCCTACCTGCGTCCTCAGGGGCCTTTCTCTATAGCAGGAGCAGAGAAACGCTATGTATATAACAGAGAGAAGTGTGCTTTCGACTCTGCTGTTCTGGGTTCCCGCTTCACTGCAGCTCAAACCCACACTGACCAAGATCATTCACTCTCTGTCTCACATTTCTATTGATAAAGTTGGTCAGGGTGTTCATTGAAAGAGCGGTCCTGATCAGGATCAAAGAAAATGCTGATATTAATTTTATGTTTGGTTTTTCTGGTTGATTTGTTTTTTTTGAGACAGGGTCTTGCTTTGTAGTTCAGGCTGGCTCTGAGCTCACTATGTAGCCCAGGCAAGCCTTGAACTCATAGCAATCCTCCTGCCTCTGCCTCCCGAGTGCTGGGATGACAGGCTTGAGCCCTTACGCCCAGCACTGGTGTATGTGGTTACTGGGGATGAACTTGAGACCTTGAGCTTGTTAGGCAGAAGCCAGAGCCACTGAGCTAAGTTCCTGGCCCTTTTTGTTTGTTTTTTGAGGCAGGGTATTGTTATGTAGTCCAGGCTGGCCTTGAACTCATGGCAGTCCTCCTGCCTCAGCCTCCAGAGTGCTGGGGTTATAGGTGTGTGCCACCACAGCTGGCCATAACCGGTAGTTCTTACACTTGTAATGCTGAGTGCGGCTGCAGTAAGTGGCCTTGACCATGAGGTAGACCAGCCAGGCCCCAGGGACCACTGCGCACCGATGACTGTGCAATGGGCGAGTGACCTGGGAGACACATGTCACAAGGAACACCGCGTGCCTGGCATGTGGCTCTCCCCTGAGCCCAGGGCCCTAGGGTCAGCCTCACCAGCTCCTTCTGGCTCTGGATCACGGCCAGTGCGGCCTCGTGGGTGTGGCAGTACTGTCTGCCGGTGTTCCAGTCTCTCGGTTCCTCGGAAAAGAAGTAGCACTTCCTTCCATAGAGCAGCCAGTCCTCCGGGCAGGGTGCCTCGCACTTGATACAGCCCTTGGAGGCTGTGGGGAGGAGACAGGGCTCAACATCTGCCAGAACAGCTGGTCACCACCTGACCCCACGGGCCCACCCTGCTTCCCCTGGCTCCCTCCACCTGCCTCAGCTTTGCTGCCCCGAGGAGAGGGTGTGGAGGTTGTGTCTGCAGGTAAAGGCCCAGGACTAAGTGTGTGACAGAAGGCGATGGATCAGCAGCAGGTCCCGAGGGCTGAGACCCCAGAAACTCAGACTGGCCGGGGTCCTGGAGGACGCATGGCCGGGCAGCCTTGTCCACCGCTGAGCTGCTGGAAAGGTCTCGCCAAAGCCTGGGCCTCAGCCCACCCTTCCGCAGCCTGGCCGACCTCCCGGTGACCAGGG
>PVIC010024782.1:0-13242 GCA_004025085.1 Thryonomys swinderianus
TATTGGTACAATTTATATACATCTCAAAATCACATATAACATTGGGAAATTTGTACCAGTATATGCCACAAGTTAATTCTCATTTTTACCCATATCCCTACCCACTCCCCCCTCCTCCCCCCTTATACATGCTTTTATTTTCTTTCTGTATCATATTTATTCCTTCCCCTCATCATATTCCCACACCAAGTTTCCTATAAAAATATTCCACTCTATAAAAGCTGTCCTACTTTCTAGACCTTTGAATCTTTCGATTGTTACCTCAAATGGAATATAATACTCTTTGATTTGTCAAGTGAACAGGCTGGCCTTGAATTCACTATGTAATCCTGGCTGTCCTTTAACTTGAGATCCTCCTGCCACTGTACTTGGATTATAGGCATGTATTACCATACCTAGCCCTGAAGATAAAACTTTTATAAGCAACAACCTGGACCACCAACTAAAGGAAATGGAGCAAAAGGAGAACAAAGGAACAGAGCACTGACCACAGACTCAAAAATCAAAAACATATAGATCCATGTTCCAACCCTACACAGGCTGACTCCAACCTTGTTCCTCGAACCAAATGTTACACGACCTCTGGCATTTCAAACTTAACTGTATTCAGGCAAACAATAACCATAAACATGCCACCAACCTGATATGCTGGCAGCTTCACTGGGTTCTACAGTGCCTTGCGGAGAGGCTTCTTTCTTGCTTGAAGAAACTGACGTTGGATGGGATCTCTGGCACTGAGCAAAGAAGAAACACATTAGATCTACAACACATTTGTTTTTAAAACAGGAGAAAATACTTTAAAACAACAAACCACCTGCTAATGTGTAATAACGTAACTACTGACAGGAGACGTGAATAAATGGACTGGCTGTAATTATATATCACATATACAAAAGTCAAACAAACTAGAGTGACATGAATGACTATGTTAACCAAAACAACCCAAGTTGTAGAAAACCTTATAATTCCACCAATTTCTTTGCCACATATGAAGCTAATGTAAATCTTTCTGAAATCCAGAATGTACTGCACAGTTCTGTTTTGAAATTTCAACATTTTCATTTGTAATTTATACTTTCTTCCTGTGCTGGTCAACCTGTACTTTGCAATAACATGTGCAAATATAACATCAGTGGGAAACTGGTAAACCAAACGTTAAATATGTCCAGTTAGTTTAGGAGATGGGAACAAGTCTGTCCATAGCATCACTTGGTTTATTACCATATGAATAAGGACCTCATGGCTGAGTTCCAGGACAAATGTCTAAACTGAATGTATAGTTAAGTCTTTTCATCTACAAAGGCATAAATTCTTATGCCATATTTTGACCGGACACTTTTCTGTAAGTCTATTATTTTTGCAGTTACCATGAGAAATCCCTCAATACAGCAAACCTATAAACCCTTTCAACTAGTGAGCTGTCAGAATAAATACATTTTTAAATATGGCTACTGATGCACACAGACTGTTTTACTTGCATTTCAGCCTTTGTATATTTCACAGCACCTTATAAGCATTTTGTCTATTACAATTTCCAACAGTAGATGGCAGTGTTGGCATTCACGCTGATAATTTCTTTTTTTTGTTGTTCTTTTTAGTTTTTTGAGACACAGTCTCCCTTTCTAGTTCAGGCTGACCCTGAACTCACTATGTAGCCCTGGCAAGCCTCAAACTCACAGCAATCCTCCTGCCTCTGCCTCCTGAGGGCTGGGATTATAGGCGTGTACTACCATGCCCAGCACTGTGGTATGTGGGGAGTAGGGATTTAACTCGGGACCTTGCGCTTGCCAGGAAGACACCAGAACCAGTGAACTAAATTCCTGGTCCTGTCCTACATATTTCATCCTTGCCTAAACCCTCACTATAAGTTTAGACCTAGTCTAATACTGTATCATTCCATTTGGTCTCCTGGCCATTTTGCAACATTTCAACCATTCAAATATGTACTCAAATTGCTGTTTTGTCATTTGAATGAATGCATTCACTTTGTCTGTATCAGTCAATTCTTGCTCCATTTCACTGTCATAGGAACTTTGGCCAATAGCACATGGCCAATATCAAAGTTCTCATCATTTTCATCATCATCCTACACCCACATCACTCTTCTGTCATGAAAACATGTATCTTACCATAATGGATCATCTTCATCATCCATATATGAGTAATTGGATGACTCACTTTTGACCTCTTCCACAATCTGCAAATTAGGTTTTTAATGTGCTTTTATAATGAACTGGGCTACTTCTACCAGAAAAATCAAAATTGGTTAAGAACTTTTTTTTTTTCCTTTTTGAGACAGGGTCTCACTTTGTAGTTCAGGCTGGCTCTGAGCTCACTATGTAGTCCAGGCAAGCCTCGAACTCAGCAATCCTCCTGCCTCTGCCTCCCTAGTGCTGGGATTACAGGCCTGAGCCACCACACCCGGCACTGTGGTATATGGTATTGATTGCTGGTGGTCTCCACGCCCAGCATTGTATGTGGTTACCGGGGATCGAACTCAGGACCTTGTGCTTGCAAGGCAGGCGCCGGAACCACTGAGCTAACCCTCCGGACTGGTTAAGGACTTCTTAACAAATCCTAGAGTGGCACAAGTCTGTTTGGACTTTCTATGATACTCAGGTAATACATGGAAAACCAGTTAGATGGAGCATAACGTGAAAAATCCCATTGTGTCACTTTTGCACACATGCACTAAACTTTGCCATTTGTCATACCAAGTGAGTAAACACACAGGTCGCTTCCTCTATCACTCAAGGAAAGGCACTAAGATACACAGCTGGCTACTATTACACTAAAGTACGAATTTAGAAAAGTAAGGGATGGGTCCGCTGGATTCAATGTCATGCTGGGAGGGTTAGGGATATTGTATATAGCTTCACTCTTTAAAATATTATTTAACTCAGTTCTCTTTTTACTTACATCTTTGCTTGGTGACTGAGTATAACTGCTTTTCACTGTGGGTGTTGAATAAAATACTGATTTTGTAGAACTCGTGATAATATCATCAATGAGACCTAAAACAAAAGCATAACGTTTTTTTAAAAGTGATTATAATACAGCTTCTACTGGTTACAATTAGAAGTAGCTCTACAGGTCACATGAAGAACTGTCTGGTTAGCTAAGTATGATAAAACATGCCTGTAATCCCAGAACTCAGGATGCTGAGTTCTCAAAAGTTTGAGGCTGCCAGGCGTGGTGGCTCATGCCTGTAATCCCAGCACCCGGGAGGCAGAGACAGGAGGATTGCTGAGTTCAAGGTTTGCCTGGGCTACATAGTGAGCTCAGGGCCAGCCTGAACTATAAAGTGAGACCCTGTCTCAAAAACAAAGTTTGAGGCTAGCCTGGGCAATGTATTTTATCAAAATTTAATGAGGGCTGGAAAGTAATTCAGTGATAAAATAGTGAGCAATGGCTTGTTCAATCCCCAATGCCACAACCAAAACAAAAACAAAGAAACAGACAAAAACCAGACATTAATTCAATATTCAGGTGTTCCTGAAAAGTATCAGAAACTGAGAAAAGCAAACAAAGATTCTTAAGTATGTGCCAACTCTTCTTTCAGAGAATGCAAAGAAAAGGTTTTTCACTGTCCTCATCTGTTATGTACTGAGAATAAACTGAGGAATGTAGATCAGTAAATACAGTATTTTCCAGCAAGTACAATGCCTAAGATTCAATACCTATCACCACAGGAAGAAGAAAATAAAAAAATGAGCTGACACCGAATTATTTACAGAGAACAGAGAATTATTTCTACAGATTGTGGCCAAGAAGCCTGGATCTAGCAAGGGTCTTCTTATGCTGTCCCAAGGCAAGAGGCAGACAAGTGAGAGCCAGACAGGAAGAAATCGGTCTCACACTAAATGAAATAAATAGGTCACAGATATGCAAATATAGTATCTTTTCTCTGGTATGAGAATCTGTAGATGTAAATGAGCTCTAGAATGTATGATAGATTTTGAGAAATAGGAAATATTCAAAGGGAATGTGGTAGGGGAAAGTAATGAGGGGAAAGAATAAATATGATTTGAAAAGATATATATATAGGGAGCAGGGGGTTGTATGGTAGATAGGGATATGGGTAAAAAAACTCGTGTCATATACCGGTACAAATTCCCTGTTGTTGAGTGTGATTGTGAGCTGTATATAAAATGTACCAATAAAAATACAGTTAAAAGAAAAATCAGTCTCAAGATTTGTGACTAGTATTAATCTCTGCATGAGTACAGCACCCCATGACCTATTTACCTGTCAAATGTCCTACCTCTTCAAAATTTTACACTGGGGAATAAATTTCTAACACATGCTTTTAGGGTACAATGAAACATTAGCATCCAAAATCTCTCATTCCTTTCATTAGCCCACTCTTATTCTGATGCTGATTAACAATTAGAAAACTTTCTGCCAAAACTACCACTTTCTTTAAAGGTAAGAGAATCATCATGGATTATCTCAAACTCTAAAGAGCCTAAAAATTCTGCTATTTATTTCCAGTATAGTAGAAAACTTTCTGCCAAAAGTTACCACTTCTTTAAAGGTATGAAAATCAAAGATTATCTCAAACTCTAAAGATCCCAAGAATTCTGCACATTTATGAATACATCATTTCCTTTACTAAATGTGTGACTCTATAAACAATTTCACTGTTCTAGTCTTCACATTTTGGAATATTTGCATAAACTTAATGAGACATCTTAGGGGTGGGTCCTAAGTCTAAATAAAAGAACTATTTCATTTATATTTCATGTGTACCTTTTTTTTTTTTGCTCTTTGAGACAGGTCTCACTTTGTAGTTCAGGCTGGCCCTGAGCTCACTATGGTGCCCAGGCAAGCCGCCACAAACTCAGCAATCCTCCTGTCTCTGCCTCCCAAGTGCTGGGATTACAGGCGTGAGCCACCACGTCCGGCATTGTGGTATGCGGTGTTGATTGTTGGTGGGCGTGTCTCCATGCCCAGCATTATATGTGGTTACCGGGGATCGAACTCAGAACCTTGCGCTTGCAAGGCAGGCGCCGGAACCACTGAGCTAACCCTCCGGCCCCCATGTGTACCTTTTTTTTAGCCTGAAGGTAACTTTGTATAGTATGATCAGTAATTCTGTGCATAAATTAAAGCTTCATGATGTGGAATTTTCCACTGACATTGCATTTCAGATTTTGGAATTTCAGATTAAAGATAGCCAATCTATACATGAAATATTCTCATATGTAATTACATATGGACTTCAAAATTACAGAAACCTACTGTGAACAGGATGTCAAATTATTGTGTTCCTTAGTATATAGATTACATATCACCCAAAATTCCAAGGAAAATGTTTTGTTTATACTTAAGTGTCAGAAAATATTTGCTACATTTGATATTAACATGACAAATTTGTATTTTCATCCATTCCAACCATCAGAGGAAACAAAGCCTTACTTTTTTCTTCAAAACAGTTTTGTAAGATTTCCAGCATGTTTCGGTTTTGGTTAGTGTTAACGTCAGGTACCCTAATAAAAAAGAAAGGGAAAAGATACTATATGATTTCTGTAAGGTAATTATTATTTATATTATTTACTTTATTTATACTACTACCTTTTTGAAAATTCTCTTTCTCACTATAAAATGTTACCTTAACAGAAAAAGTTTTTATTATGTGAATACAAAACATGTACTTGAGTGCTTAAGAGTTTCCACAAGCGGGCCGGAGATTTAGCTCAGTGGTTCAGGCACCTGCCTCCCAAGCACAAGGTCCTGAGTTCCATCACACCGATAACCACATACAATGCTGGGTGTGGTGGCTCATGCCCACCAGCAATCAATACCAAAAACCACAGTGCCAGCCATGGTGGCTCATACCTGCAATCCTAGGACTCAGGAGGCAGACAGGAGGATTGCTGAGTTCCAGGCTTGCCTGGGCTACATAGTGAGCTCAGGGCCAGCCTGGACTACAAAGCAAGACCCTGTCTCAAAAAAAAAAAAGTTTCTACAAGTGAACTCATCCCTTTGCATTGTGATGGGAAACACATCATTATCTACATAAACAATTATGAGAGTTGAACATCTATACCTAAAACTAGTTTTGACTTCTGCTGTATCTCAGTAAAATCATAAACTTTTCTGAAAGAATATTTATTCTGAAATGTCTCACTTTTTTAACAGTACTGGAATTTCAATTTATAGTCATGACTGTGTTCCAATAACTGAAAACAAAACCAGCTATAAAACATGCTCCCAGTCTGTGGGTTACAGTTCACTGACTCCTCACCTACAACAATCCTATTATTCTTCAGAATTACAGAAGTAATATATATGAAGGGGCATTACAGAATTTTATAACTATTTCAGAAATCACCGAGGCCAACAATTTTCATCTGAATAGAAGCATAAAAATTACCTCTCGAGCTTTGCACAAAAACACATAATAGTTCTTTCTCCAGAGACCAAATGAATCATATTTTCTAGGGTAAATCTGCTGTACAAATCTAGTGAAAAACCAAAAAATCTTATCACTTCATTTTCCAGATGGGAGATTAAAATCCAGACCAGTCAAAGAACTTGTGTAAATTTCTAATTATTACTAATGGAAAAGTTTATAATGGAACGTGTCACCTTTATAAATTCTGGTCTTGGGCCGGTGACTTAGCTCAGTGGTTCTGGCACCTGCCTCATAAGCACAAGGTCCTGAGTTCAACCCCGGTAACCACATACAACAATGCTTGGTGTGGTGACTCACACCTGTAATCCCAGCACTCGGGAAGCAGAGACAGGAGGACTGCTGAGTTCGAGGCTTGCCTGGGCTACATAGTGAGCTCAGGGCCAGCCTGAACTACAAAGCGAGACCCTGTCTCAAAAAAAAAAAAAAAAAAAAAAAAAAAAAAATTCTGGTCTTGACAATATCCCAGAATACCATGCATAGGTGTATACATTGCATACTACAAATACTGTACATCCCTGCTATCGCTGTTTTACAGCTGAGACCCAAAGTGATCAAATCATTTGCCAATGGTGAGAAAGTAGGGTCAATGTTAGAATACCGGTTCACAAAGGGCAAACGGGAATTCTAACCAGTAAGTATGGATATAATCTTCTGGAAGCTACCAAATAATTTAATAAAGTCTCTACTAATTTGTACTGCATAAAAATAATTTACAGTCGGGCTGGTGGGTTAGCTCAGTGGTTCTGGCGCCTGCCTCCTAAGCACAAGGTCCTGAGTTCAATATCCACCCCCCCAACCACATACAATGCCAGGTGTGGTGACTCACACCCACCAGCAATCAATTCCACATACCACAATGCTGGGTGTGGTGGCTCACACCTGTAATCCCAGCACTTGGGAGGCAGAGACAGGAGGATTGCTGAGTTCCAGGCTTGCCTGGGCTCCACAGTGAGCTCAGGGCCAGCCTGAACTACAAAGCAAGACCCTGTCTCAAAAAAAAAAAAAAAAAAAAAAAAAAAAAAAAAAAAAAAAAAAAAAAAAAAAAAAAAAAAAAAAAAAAAAAAAAAAAAAAAAAAAACTTAGTCACCAAGGTCTATAGTTTTTGGAAATATCTCTCCAATTCATCTTTCTTCCCTTTCTCACTAGCACCTTTGCACACAAGTACCACCCACCATACCTAGATTACTAAATTCCCCACATTAAGCTATTCTACAAATATCAAACCACTCTCCTCTAATTCATAAAATGTGTGTATATGTGCAAATGTATGTACTTACATCTGGTAGGCTAAATTCCAAAGAAGAATTCAAGTAGTTTACTGAAGTCTATAACAGCCACTTAAAGGCTCACACATCAACTTCCTTGCCCTGTCCAACTCACGGATGTTTTCTACTTCTATCCAATATACTCTTTCAAGTCCCTCTGCTGCTGACAACTGTAACTTTAGGAACCTATGTTTCTTTGGTTCCAATACTGACAACTATATAAGGAACTTACCTTGGTTCATTTGCTTCTAACATTTTTTCATGTCTGAAATACATTTTACCTTGTTCTTTTATATACCTATTAATGTCCAGCTAACTTATACCTCAACTTTAAACTGTTCCTTAGCATCAACATTACACCAGTCCCTTAACTTCTTATGTAGGTATCTATACTGCAAGCTAATGCTGTTATTACTATTAAATATTTAACTTGAATTTTAATTGTACAGACTACCCAGGTTTAAAAAGGGCGAAATGGGCCAGGGATTCAGTTCAGTAGTTCCAACGTCTACCTGGCAGTTCAATCCCCATACCACATACCACAATGCCAGGCATGGTAGTTCTCACCTATAAATCTAGCACTCGGGAGGCAGAGGCAGGAGGAAGACTGTTGTGAGTTCTAGACTAGCCTGGGTTACATAGTGAGTTCAGGGTCAGACTGAACATAGAGGGAGACACTGTCTCAAAAAGAAAAAAGAAAAGAACAGAAGAAAAAGGGGCAAATAACCCAAATAAGCACTCAGCAAATACATGACAATACATACTATTTTTTATCTCCTTACTAAAATAAACATCTTTCTAATGTTAGTTTAATCTATTCTGCAATACTTTTCTCACTGCCATTCAGTTACAACTGAGTCTTGAACGAAAAGGCCTTTCATTTTATGAAGTAGATTTCTCTTCTCATTGCAACTAAGTCAATACTGTCTGCATTAACATTTCTTTTAGTATAACACAATTAACTCACTTAGAAGGCACAGACATTGTTTTACTCAGAGATAACAATTTTTGCTTTCTTCACTTAAAAATGTACTCTCTATAGATGAAAATCAAAGTTATCACCTGGAAGGCCGGCAAAATCTTCTTCGGTAGTCATTCTTGAGATGGTTCTGAAAAATATTTTTTTAAATTTGTTTAAAATACAATCAAATACAACTTACTTCCAATGTCATATCATGCTAACATGGAAAAGGTAAAATTTTATTTCTTCATGAAGCAAATATTTGTTACTACTCACTGTTATATTACAAAAAGAATTCTGAATCAAGTGAAAAAGAAGTGTGCCTCACGTTTTCTACATTTTCAAACCTTTCTTGTACTACTCCTTACTCCCTCCCTCAAGTTGATTTCCTATTATTCTTCCTCTTGCCCTACTGACCACTATACTATCAAAACCCAACTATAATGGAACCTAATTCACAGCCAGCCGGACATACAAAACACTTGGGTTAATTAGGTTAATGGAGGAATCACCTGCCTGTTTTCTGCAGTGTACACCCAGGTAAACATCCAAATTTCAGCTATACTGACCTGCCCTTACAACCAGCCCTTCGGAACTAATCAAGCTCTTAAGTCAAGGGTCTACTATATCTGGCCTACCAGTCCTTCAAGATGGTTAACTAACAAAATCTACTACCCTTGCACATAGAAATACTGCACTAAACAATCATAAAGAACAAACACAATATAAAAAAAGGGAACAAAAATTGAAGACCATATTTTGACAAATTTAACAACTTTCCAAAAAATAGAAAACAGATGAAGAGTGATTGATGGAGAAATGGAAAGCAGTAGCAATCTAAGAAAAGCTCAGAAGAAACTCAATGAGGAGGTAGGTAACTTATCTTGCAGGAAAAGCTATGAAGATGCAGAGCTAGAAAATCCACAATCTAAAGAAGGTAAAGAGCAAGAGAAGGAAAAAAACCTACAGAACAATAGGCTCATGCCTATCCTCTTCGTACAAATAGGGATCTATTAGTGATTTCTATCTCCATCTCAATTATGACCAACGTGTGTGGGAATCACCCAACTTTTAAATCTCTAAAACAGAAGATGAAAGTTAAAATGTAATTTTTTTTTTTTTTTTGGAGACAGGGTCTCGCTTTGTATAGTTCAGGCTGGCCCTGAGCTCACTATGTAGCCCAGGCAAGCCTGGAACTCAGCAATCCTCCTGTCTCTCCCTCCCGAGTGCTGGGATTACAGGCATGAGCCACCACGCCAGGCACTGTGGTATGTCTCCACGCCCAGCATTATATGTGGTTACCGGAGGTCAAACTCAGGACCTTGTGCTTGCAAGGCAGGCGCCGGAACCACTGAGCTAACCCTCCGGCCCAAGATGTAATTTTTAAAAAGTGAACCAGAAAACAGCCCCAAAGAAAACTAATGTCAAAGGTAAAATAGAAGAAAATCTTAAAAATAAAGAACTATTACCTTTGAGGTAACTAAAATACTAGACCCATAAAACTAAAGAGGTATACTATCTAACTTAACAGAAAACAAGAAAAACTAATGAAGTGCCGGGTGTGGTGGCTCACGCCTGTAACTCCAGCACTCGGGAGGCAGAGACAGGAGGATTGCTGAGTTCGAGGCTTGCCTGGGCTCCATAGTGAGCTGAGGGCCAGCCTGAACTACAAAGGGTGACCCTGTCTCAAAAAGGAAAAGAAAAGAAAAATTAATGAAAAACAACTGCCTAAACTAGATTAAGATTAGAGGTCCCATTTGACCCTGCTATTCCGTTAATAGAAATGTACACTAAAGAATTAAAAGATTCACATCACAGCGACACATGTGCACCGTATAGCAGCTGTTTGTAGTAAATCTTGGAAACAACCCAAATGCTTATCAACTGGAGACTGAATAAAGATGTGGCTTTTTTATAAAATGGAGTATTACTCTGCCGTAAAAATGTTTGAGTCATTTATACTCAAATGTACGTACCTTGAGGACGCAGATACCGACACGGACCGGCCGCCCAGGCCCGGCATCCCCTTCGCTCCCGCCCGCAGCCGCGCTTACCAGGTCTGACGCCGCCATGTTCCTGACCCGCTTCGCCCTGAAAGGCGAGCGGACGACGAAGCACGAGTCGACGGAAGCGGGCGAAGACCGACCACCGACGAAGGAGCTGGGCTTGAAGCAGGTGGTAAAGCTGAAACGCTCGGGGAAAGTCCACCCGCGGCCGCGAGAGTTCCCCGCCGGTCGGCGCGCGCTTCGGAGGTTCGCCGCCCATCGGCTCCGTCTTCCAAACACTAGGCCTCGCGCGCTACGCGGTTTGAAACAGGCGGCGCATGCGCCGCACAGGCCACACCGCCCAATCGGAAGAGCGCCGCGCTCGGCCCGCCCCTTCCGCCCGCGACGTTCCCGGCTCCGAGGCGCAAGGCATGACGGGCCGTCGCGGCGCGCTTAGATACTGGCTGCGACGCGGTGGTTCCGCTCGGAAAGAGTAACTAAGACTCGGACCGGAGCTTTTAGCTCAGTGGTTCCGCCGCCTGGCTCGCAAGCCCAAGATCCCTGGTTCGATTCCCGGTTCGATCCCCGATAACCACACACCATAGCGTGGTGGCTCATTCCTGTCATCCCAGCACTCGGGAGGCAGAGGCAGGAAGACTGCTTGCTGAGTTCGAGGATTGCCTGGGCTGCAAAGTGAGACTTAAAAAAAAGAACAAAAAGGAGCTGCAACAGAACGGCGGGGCGTGGTGGCGCCAGTTGGCCGCGCAGGTTTCCGAGCCGCGCCCAGCTCCAGCCTCCCGAGGCGCTGGCGTTTCCCGGAGCCGCGGCCGGCGGAAACGCGGATCGTGCAGGGAGAGCTTGTGAAGAGCGCTTCGGTCCGACGTGTGGCCGCTGTACCGCGGGCCGAGGCCGCAGCAGCGCGGACTGCGCAGGGAGTGTGACGGGCATGTGGGGGACCGGTCCGAGCTGGCGCCGGGTGACCAGCAAGAGCAGGAGAGAGAGCTTTTCCAGTAACTTCGGATTTGAAGATTCCCAAGTTTGTGGGCTGGAGATTTAGCTCAGTAGTTCCGGCCCCTGCCTTGCAAGCTCAGTGGACTTGAGTTCGAGCTCAGTATAAGAAACAAAACAAAACAAAAAAGATTATCTTAGGGCCGGGGATTTAGCTAAGTGGCGCCACCACCTGCCTCGCAAGTGCAAGGGCATGATTTTAACCTCTGGTGTTGACAACAACAACAACAACAACAAAAAATCCAAATTTGAAATAATTGAAAAACCGCAGTCCTCAAGATCAGTCTGGTAATTTATCAGTCTCGTAATTTGTCCTGAACTACTGTACAAGAAATTAAGTACCAGAATAAGCACTTCACAACTGTCACTTATGCTTTATAATTTTTTTTTTGAGACAGGATCATGCTTTGTAGTTCAGGCTGGCCCTAAGCTCACTCTGTACCCCAGGCAAGCCTCGAACTCAATAGCAATCCTCCTGCCTCTGCCTCCCCAGTGCTGGGATGACAGGTGTGAGCCACCATGCCTGGCACTGTGGTGTGTGGCACTGATTGCTGGTGGTGGGCTCACAGCAGTCCTCCTGCCCCTGCCTCCCAAATGCTAGGATTACAGGCGTAAGTCACCACGCCCGGTATTGTTGTATGTGGTTACTGGAGACCAAACTCAGGACCTTGAGTTTGCTAGGCAGGCTCTGGAACCACTGAGCTAAATTTCCGGCCCTGTTCTTTATAATTCTGATTTCAAAGTATTCAGTGATGTCCACTGTATTGAAAGAGAGGGGGAGTGCTGGGATGTAGCCTGGTGGTAGAATGCTTCTCTAGCATGTATGAGCCACATAAAAAGAAGGAAAAGAACTTATGTACCAAGATACCTAAAACCTGGGTGGCTTTTAACGAGCTGTGTCTTTAAGGGCAATACTTGCACTATTCTGGGTGCTTCTTTAATGATGTAATGGAAATTAAATTAGATGTTCTGAAATTTTCATACCTTATTAGTGTATGGCTCTGTGAACCTGTGTCTTGTTTTATGATTTAACTAAAAATTACAAGAAAAATGAGAAAATATATTACTTATTGAATAAATTTGCTAATCAAGAGTTGACCACATAATTTTAAAAGCTGTAATGTTTTAACAAATGCAGTCACCTCTTAAAACCAATTTTCAAAATTTAAGTTTTTTTATAGAAGTTACGAATCCTAAAATCAGTAGGTCTGAGTTGCTCTATCCTCCACTGGTTCTGCTGTTATTCATCATTAAATTATCTGTTACTCAGTTCTCTTGCCTGTAGCATGGAAAAATACTAAAATTGTTGAGATGTTCTGCCTAAATTCCTTTTATGAGGTGAGTATAAAAAAGATGTACTTTTTTATAAAATGGAGTATTACTCTGCCGTTGAGTCATTTATACTCAAATGGACATACCTTAAGGACATACTCATGAGTGAAATAAATAGGCCACAGATGTGTAAATATCATATCTTTGCTCTGGTATGAAATTGAAGTTGTAAATGAGTTCTAGAATGCATGATTGATATTGTGAAATAGTAAATATTCAAATGGAAGTGAGGTTTAGGGGTAAGTAATGAGGGGAAAGAAAAAATTTGAT
>PVIC010024782.1:13342-25558 GCA_004025085.1 Thryonomys swinderianus
AACTCTATGTTTGAAGCATAGTAAAATAATACAGGAAAGTGACAGTAAAGTTGCTAAGGTCCATTAAAATGTGCAGTACAGTGCGTTATTCTGCACAGACAAAGTGAAAACACTGGGCTGGGGATGGCAGAGGTGGAGCACTTCCTAGCATGTGCGAGGCTCTGTGTACAGTTCCTGGCATTTACAAAAAGCACCTGGAAATGTTAAACAAATTACTGTGGAGTCCTGGTATTTTAAGTCACTGTTATGCTTTGGATTTTAAATGTCCCCCGAAAGCTTATGTTTTGAAGCTGATGGGACTCCTGGGATGCGGTGCAAACTTCAGGAGATGGAGCCTGCTCTCTCCCGGCTAGAGGGAACGGTGAGCTGGAGGTGCCCACGCAGGTGTTTCGGAAGCCTGCCTCTGGCCGCTCTGCTTCCTGGCCTGCGTGAGGGGAATAGCTTGGCTCTGCCTCATGCTCCTGCTAGGACAGGCAGTTCTGTCACAGGCCTGAAGTCAGCAGGGCCAAGCAACCACAAACTGAAGCCATCAGCTAAAACAAAATCCTTCTTTATAAGTTACTTTTCTTAGGTATTTTATCACAGTGACAAAAAGCAAATGCAATTATATGCCAAAGAAATTTGTTCTAAAAATTATAGTTGCAATTTAGCTTAAATTTGCTGAAATGAAATAAACTTACTTTTATAATTTTGGCTTTTATTTTCTATTATCACATTTTAGTTGCTTTTCTTTCTCTTTGCTGCCAAATCCTGGTTCCACTGTTAAGTCAATATGTTAGCGTTTTCTTACAAAATTACCTTCAGAAAGAAATGCAGGCCTGGGCTGTAATGGCCAAGTTAATAACGTCTGCTGGCAGTTGCAGATAGGTGGCAGCAGCGGTCACAGAAACAGTCCTGAGGTCTACAGCGAATCCTTAATTGCAAAGTGCTCTGTAAATTAAGTGACCTTTAGAGTTCCTCGATTACCTTTGCGTCAATCATTTGATTCTATATTGCAGTTATCTTCTGTCATGTGCACACTGTTTCTCTTAACCTAAGAACATACAACACAAAGAACATGTTCTGAAAAGCCCTATTCAGTGTCCTGTAGCTTACTCGTAGTCTACAGGCCTTATAGAAAGGAATTCTGTCATCAAAAACATTCTCAGAACCTGGCTGTAAAAGGACATGCCTAGAAAATAGCCTTTGAGAGGCCGATGCAGGAAGATTGCCAGGAGTTCAAGGCCAGTCTTGGCTGCACAGAGATCTCAAGGCCAACCTGTCTCAAAAATTAAAAAAAAAAAAATTCCTGGACTTTCCTAATGCAATTCTGCATATTAAATTTTATGCCTGAAGACTTACTTTGCTCTTAGGGAAAATTTGGTGCTGGAACTACTGAGCTAAATCCCCGGCCCAAGCTTGGATCATTTTTAATTAAATATAATTTGTAAATTCAAGTGACTATAGGAAATCATAAATGATAAAATTCCAAAACTTAGTTTGCAAAAGCAAGAGATTGTTCCAAAGGTATAGGCGATGGGAAAATAAACTGTCAGCAAAGATATGGGGCAGATATGGTGTTTTGCTGACACAGACAATTTGTCTAATACTGAAAAGTGTTTGGGCAAAATAGGATTAGACTATGGGATACCTTAAATATTAAAATATATTTTTACTCGCTAGACAATGAAGAACCATACTGATCAGGAATCATGACATAGAATAGAATTCGTTACTAATTTAGTCAAAAAAGGATCTGCTACCAAGGCATTTTAACACTTTACAGAATTATTGGAAGGGATTAAAAAAAAGTGTATTTTGATACTTCAAGCATAATTGATTCCCAAAGACATTACAAAATTAAACTACTAGTTAAACAGTCAAAAAGCAAGTTGAAAAACTGGGAAGCTGATACTAGTCTACAAGACGGTACTGATACTGCAATCAGGAAGGTACCACAGTTACAAAGTTGCTACATACTGGACACTACCACAAAAATTTTTTTTTTTCTCAATCCAGGCTTCAGCCTTGAACTCACAGCAACCCTCCTGCCTCTGCCTCCCAAGTGCTGGGATGACAGGCATGAGCCACCACTCCAGGTAATAACACTTTTATAGCAATGATTCCTTATTATTTTTTCTGATAGAAAAAACTGGGAAAACATTTCCCAACTCAATGGAAATATGTAATTTTGCATAATTTAAATATCATATGGTTAATTTATTTGCCCTTTAAAGTATTTATTCTTTGGATTTCTCATATAAAATGTTATATTTAAGCTTCGGTGTCTGATTTATTTCCTTTTAATATTACTTATGCTCTCAAGATGCATCCATTTTCCTACAAAAAACTCACATTTGTTCTTTATGGCCAATAATGTATACATAATATAATAACACAAATCATAATTCTTTGTCCATTCATCTGTTGATGGAAATGTAGGTTACTTCCAAGATTCAGCTATTATGAGTAGTGCTACTGTAAACATGAGTATGTATCCCTGTAATATGATGCCTTTAGCTCTTTCAGGAAGATACCTAGAAGGGAAGTAACTGGACGAGATGGGATTATTGCACTCCAGTAATATACAAAGGAAAAATATTTTAATAAAGATGTGTTATGGGAATGCGGAAGATAAGGAGATGCAGAAGGTTTTGGGACCTCAGCAAGCAAATCATAGTCTCAAAGATTTCCGAGCTGGATCCTTAAGGGGGGAGCAGACCGTGGCCAGCCCAGTAGGCACCACGCCGAGCGGCGAGCGAGAAGGTGGTAGAGGCAGCTGGCTCGGAGGCCCGGGAGGCAGCAGGGTTACCAGGGCGCAGCGTAGCTTGGTGGTTAAAGGCCCTGAGAAACACGTGTGCGTCGCAGCTGCACTGGTTTTGCATCTCCAACATTTTGTGTTCAGTGAAAACAATGAAAGAAGGGAATCTCTACTAGAGTTTCTGAGCCCAGCCAACTCTGGTAACTGTCACTTCTCATGAGCCGGGGAGGAAAGACTGGAAACACAGGAACGACTTCTGAGGCGTCGGTACCAAGACTTTCGGGGACATCAGCCGGCCACTGACGGTGGAACTGGCTCAGTAATGGTCAGGCAGAGTTTTGATGATTGCTACACCGAGGATCCATTACACTCCCAAACCAGCAGCCCATAGTGACTTTTAGTGCCTGATGAATGGGGTTTTTGGTGGCAATTATCAAATTGGGTCACAAAGTCAGGCTCTGCTTTCCTGACAGTTCCATCACTCATGGTCCCCAGACCAGCTCTCTGTCACGCTTCTTCTTTTCCTTTCTCAGTTTTCATTCCTCTTCTCACTTCTCCTATTACATTAGCTTCCAAAAAGATGGATTTTTATCAAATAAAGAAGCTTTGCTATGTCATCCAACTCATTTTCTTAGTACAATGAAACTAAAAACTATAATGATCTTGTCTTTTAAAACCCAGGCGGGGTAGGTGTACAGCTCAGTAAACTACAAAGTGAGACCCTGTCTCAAAAAAAAAAAAGAAAGAAAAACACCCTATGAGGTAATTTTTAATAAGGCAGAATGCATTCAAGTCATATCTCTGAGAAATAAATACAGGCAACAATAAAACAAAAAAGACAGAATGTGTCCTTGATGTCTCCCTGAGAGTCCATCATCTCCACCCCTGTTTCTTTCATCCCCAGCAGGTGTACATCTATCTTCTGTTTATTTTGCTATCACAAATCTGGGTCCATGTAGTTTTTTTTTTTTGCTTTTTGAGACAGGGTCTCACTTTGTAGTTCAGGCTGGCTCTGAGCTCACTATGGTGCCCAGGCAAGCCGCCGTGAACTCAGCAATCCTGTCTCTGCCTCCCGAGTGCTGGGATGACAGGCGTGAGCCACCACGTCGGGCATTATGGTATGCGGTGTTGATTGTTGGTGGGCGTGAGTCTCCACGCCCAGCATTATATGTGGTTACCGGGGATCGAACTCAGGTCCTTGCGCTTGCAAGGCCAGCGCCGGAACTACTGAGCTAACCCTCCGGCCCTGGGTCCATGTAGTTTAATCAAAGATTGTCCTCTAAACACTGGGACCTTTCTTAACAAAATCTAAAAGGGGAAAAAAAAAGGTGTGTGTGTGTGTATGTGTGTGTGTGTGTGTGTGTGTGTGCGCTGTTGGTAGTTACAAAGCATGCAGGGACTTCCTCTTTCCACAGTTCCCTCTGCATTGCACACAAGATTTCGTTTTGTGTGGCACTGGACACAGTGGAAACCAAACCACACACCAGGAGAGGGTATGATGGCCGGGAGGCCCCCGAAGCCAGCCCCTCGAAGGATCTTCCAAGAAAGATTAAAGATGACAGCTCTACCTTTGTACTTCGAAGGCTTTTTATTAGTCAAGCGATCAGAATACCACGTAAGTCTAGAGATGATTCTATGAAATCTAAACCTTGGTCTCATAAATTTATGAAAATGTGATACGATGAAACTTTTTTATATTTTAATTATGCCTTTGCCCAAGATTAGAAAAAAATAGGTAATTTTGTATAATTTAAATATAACATGGTTAATTGCATATACTTTATATGATATAGACATATATTTATTAAATTTAACTTTCTAATATTAAGCCACAGATGTAAAAAAAAATTCAATTAGCAAAATTTCTGAAGAATTCATTTCATCATTACAGAAAATTTGGCCTTAAAAGATAAAATGCTTCTTATGTTTTCTCCATAATTTACTACTATGCTTCTGCGATGATGTGTATCGCTAAGATAAAATATTATGGTTAAAATTAGACCTACTCAGTTACACTGAAGTTTACAATCATCAAATTTTTAAAACTGGTACATTTCTATTAGAGCTATGAAAATCATAAAATTGATACTGTTTAACATTATGCTTTGTTACACATTCTAAAAATACTACTCCAGAGAGTGACTTAGAAAGCTAATGGGTCAGACAAAACTGGCGGATGTCTGTGGTGATCACACAGAGCCTACACGATGCATGTATCTTCTCGAGTGTGACTTGTAGATACCGTGCAAGGCCCTTAGTGTCTTATCAATCACTCCAACCCTTAGAGTAGTTCTGCATGGACGTTATTTTATTTACTTCCCAGATGAGTTGCTGTGGCTCACAGAGGTTCAAGGCCCCTCAATCAAAGCTTACCTCTGATTAACAGGAAATACACTTGACCTTATGCTGCCTCTCAAACTCAAGTTCTGATTCTATTTGCTCATAGGCTTGCAGAGGCCAGACGTGTCTGCTGCTGGATATTTTATGATATGCAGGTCTACAGCAAGCTCAGCAGACTTTTGAAATCATTTGTTTAACTGATTCAAAATGAGACAGTGATTTTAAATTCCAAGCAAAGACTTCTAATGGTTATGAAGCCAGTGATGAACTCATACATTTCATTTTAGCCTCTTTTCTTCCTTCTATAATTCAGTACAAATTATTGTTTAAAAATAAGAAACTGAGCAAAATGTACTTGTGTTCAAGGACGTGTTCTTCAAAATTAATTTCCTGTTTCAGCATCTCAGTCGATATAAATAGACACCTAGAGCTTGGTGACTGAGAATGACATTTATGGATGACTTAGGTTACTCTGTGCTCCCTGGGTCAAGCCGAGTCAAGCCTGCGACCTGCACGCTCCAAGATCCCCAGTACAGACAGGCCGCCTGCCCCTAGGTCTGTGGCTGCGGCTGCGGCTGCGCTTGCGCCGGAAACTTACTTCCCCTCCGGACTTGCCTGTGTGCTCAGCTCGGTGCCTTTGCGCTTGCTTGTTTCCCCGTTTAATAAATTATCCTCAGTTCCTCCCTGGAATCTGTTTGCTAGCCCACTGGGCTCCTGCTTTCCCAGGATAACTGCCCAGAGCTCTTGTGACTGAACAGCTCAGTACTTTTCCTCAGAAACACGGACAGACAGAGGGAATGCGCCAACCTCCAGCGTTCTGTCTTACACCAGGTAAAACCAACGGGGCCAGTTAGGACAAGGAGCAGGGTGGGAGGCTGACTTCAGGGTTTTCTTTTGCTTTCCTTTCCTCCAAGAGCCATTGGCATCGAGGCCATCTTGGAAGCCTTAGTGGAGAACTACACAACGGCCCCCCCCCCGCATCGCCCTCCCTGGACCACAGACCCCAATCCCTTCTCCTTCCACTCACCCCTCCATACTGGCCCTAAAATGTAGACTAGCCTTGAGGCACACCTTTCATGACAGATGCTCACCAAAAAGTAGTGTGAGAGCCTTTGTAAAAAGAAGTGGTGATGTAAACCAATGAATAAAACCAACTTGAAAGTTTTGGCTATAGGTCAAAGCTGTAAAAATTCTTGTAGTGCCAGAATATACTAATAACTTGTGAAGTAAAATCTCTCAGTGCAGTTTTATTTCTATTTAAGAAAATATAAAAGGGTATTTTATGTAGAAATGGAATGAGTTTTGTTATTGTAGTATACAGTATGTCTACTTCTCCTACACAGTTGCATTGCAAGAGAGCTGCTTTAGACATGTTTGACCCCAAGTCACGTGTGCACGTGCGCGCGCACACACACACACACACACACACACACAGAGAAAAGGTATGTGGATGAGAATGGAAAGGGCCAAGTGCCCATCAGTCATCTGCACTTTGAAGGACTGGTGTCCGTTGTTGTGGAAGAGGTCAGCTCGTGATGGCCGGGGCCTGTGTCCCTTCCACACATTATCACCCATGTGATCTTCAGCCCTCTGGGCGGCAGCAGCAAGAAGCTGGTTTCCCTCTTTCTACTCTTGGTCCCTTAACTGTGAACTCTCACACTAGAGACAAAAAGACAAATATTATTACCATGATGATGATGACGATGATGATACAGTAGGTTTCAGTAGATTCACCACTATCTGCATTCGGAGCATTTTAATCACTCCATAGAGAAACAATTACTCCAACTTCTCCTGCCCCCATTTTAGATTTTTATATCCTTTCATTGAGATTTTTCTTCCCCTGAGGACGAAGCCAGAATTAGGTGTCACACAAACAGAGCCCTGACTTGTTTATTATTGATAAAGTGTATTAGCATGTTGGCTTTGACTTGAGCCAAAACTGTGCGACCCTTTTAACCCAGATTTCAGTGTCCTGCACTCCTTCCAGTCCCTGGCTCTGCTTGAGAAGCTCAGGTCTGCACGTCTTGCAGGACTTTCGCTCTCTGCCCGTAGACACAGCTAAATACCTACCCTCTTTGTAGGCAGAGCTAAGACTGGAAGGGCCGGTTTGGGGGCACATTGCACCACAGTCACGTGTCAGATGCCCAACCCTCTTCTCTGCAGAGGAGAAAGCTCATTCCGGCAGCATCAGATAGTGCAGGACAGGTCAGAGCATGTGAGAAGTAGCAGAAAGACCAGGCAAAGGGCTGTCACTAGGGCAGCGCAAGGGCTTCCGTATCTTCTATGAAAAGAAGTAAGGAAACTTCTGACGGTGATGAAATTAAGACTTGTTCTCTTGTAATATTCAACTGACACTGAGATGCATCAGGGATCTGCAAATGTTGAGCGTCGAGATCTCAAAGAAGAAGGAAGAATCTCTTTGTCCAGTTGTACAGTTGCACCTATTGGCCAGTCCTTCGTTTTGTGTGCTTTTCAACTTCTCCTTTCTGTGGTGATCTGTGCTTGGTGCAGGAGAGGTCCACAGGCCTGTCACAGACAGCTGTCAGTCGGGGTACAGAGTGGAGTAGAAACACCGAATCTGGACAAGTACACGCTGTCCCAGGCCCCCTGAGGCAGTTTGCTGCAGTTTAAGCCTCACTGTGTCCACGTCCCTCGGAAATGTGAATTTTTGGTTCCTCCACAGAGTGGAGGCTGTTTTTTGACCCTCTGAATGTAGACTGGGTCACGTGGTGTGCTTAGGTGACTGTGACAGAAACAGAGGCTCAGAGTGTGCGTGTTCATCGGGGCGTCGCTCCCGTTGCTTCCTGGGAATCTCTCTGGCTGACTGGAGATGAGGCCACACAGACTGAGAGGAGCAGCTTTCCTGGCTGCTCCGCGTCCCCAGCTGGTCCTAAGCCAGGGAGGGAGCCACCTGCTGCGTCCTGCGACGGCCGAGTGTGCGCAGGCCATCCACGGGCTGGACAGAGAAAGAAAACGTGCTGTTCCAGCCCACGGCGCGGACTTGAGAGTGGCTTTGCCCTGTAGTGTGGCTTGTTAAACAGAAAAAGACAACTAATCTGGGTGCAGCGCTTCCAGTTTGTAATCTGGAGGTTGAAGCAGGAGGATGGCTAATATGGGCCCAGTCTGGGCACCACAGTGAGAATCACTCTCAAAAAGAGGGAGAGACAGAGAGAGAGACAGAGAGAGAGAGAGAGAGAAGAGAGAGGAAGGAGGAGAAAAGAGTAGGGAAAAAGAGGACAAGAAGAGTGGAGAGGAGAGGGAAAGAGAGAAAGCTAACTAATATAGAGCAAAACAGATCTATGAAGGACATGAGAAAAAGATGGACATGGTGGTGCACCGCTATAATTCTAGCTATGCTGGAGGCTGAGGCAGGAAGATCCCTGGATTTAATCTTCAGGAGAGAGAGAGACAGACACACAGACAGAGAGGGACTGGATGATGTTGTAATACCTGATTCAGTGTTTACCTTGGGAATAAGGAAAATAAAAACAAGAATCAATTGCAGAGTTCCCATTGTTGGAGAAAATAAAAATATAAAACCAAGCAGTCACAAATATTTCATTAGTTAGCCGGGCGTGGTGGCTCACGCCTGTCATCCCAGCACTCGGGAGGCAGAGGCAGGAGGATTGTTGAGTTCGAGGCTTGCCTGGGCTACATAGTGAGCTCAGGGCCAGCCTGAACTACAAAGCGAGACCCTGTCTCAAAAAAAAAAAAAAAGAATACTTTCCAAATATTTCATTAGTTAAAAAAGAATAAATGATACATTGTGATTGAGGAGACACAAAATATCATTACAAAAAAGGGAGAAAAATGTCTTTGTGACTATTTACATTAATTACTGATTCTGCAAACTGTAAAACTTCATATTAAACTCTCAAGGAAGAAAGATCAACATGTCTATCAATCCCACTGAAATTTTTTTAAAACATAGTTTTGGAAAGAGTTAGGTATGAAGGTAAGTCTTCAGAAAATGTTGGATATCCTCTAACGGGAGGTTTACCATTGTTTCCCCATAGGAATATAAACATTACTGGACAGAGTTGAGAGGAGCTACACTTTTCTTTTATACTGACAAAAAAAATACAACAGTAAGTAGTAAAATACGTTGAGCTGACTTCATTTTCCCTTCTGTGCCCTTATTATACATTCATCGTGGTTTTCTGCCATCCAAGAATGAAGACCGTCTAGGAAGGTCGGTTTAAGGGTGCCTAATTCAAATCTGGAAGTCCTCGCAGTCAGATAAGACCTGCGTCAGAACTTCCCAAGCAACTCAGGAGAAGAAACGAATGCGTTTTCACCTGGCATCCTTTTATTTCTGATTCTGATACTTAGAATCTCCATAACTGGTAAAAATGTTACATATCTGGATATAAATTGCTTAATACCAAGTGAAAGGTTCAATTTTCCTTACATATGTTACAATTATAATCTGAAATGAAAAAGAAGATCCTCTGAATATAACATACAATCTGGAACTTCTTTTTTCTTTTTTTTTTTTGAGACAGGGTCTCGCTTTGTAGTTCAGGCTAGCTCTGAGCTCACTAAGGAACTTATTTTTTCTTGAAAGACAAAAACATACCCCAAGAGGCATGAGAATAACAATAGAGGAGTCTGAGATTTGCCTTATTTCAAATTTTGATTGTTTGCTTTATTTTTTCCATGAATAAATAAATTCATGGAAATTTGGCCGCCAAAGTCTGCCTGTCTTAAGAATATGATAAGAGATTGTACAAGCCATTAACTTTTCAGAATATAAACATTCTAGATCATGAAATGAGTAGCCCATAGTTCTTGGCACTATCTTACCCAGGTCAGATAAAACAAAGAGAAATAGATCCTGTGTAATGTTTCCCACCTACGGGCATTTCAGCACCATTACCGGTCAATTAGCCGGAAACCATTCAAAACAAACAAACAGAAACAGAAAACAAACTTGAAACGGACGTCTTTCACAGGAGTTCTGAATGGAAAGACTCATACAAGGGTATTTTCAACGACCATAATACATTTTTTGAAGAACTAAGTTCTCTGTTGCACATACACCCCAGCTTCCTACTGACCTCTCCCAAAAGCCCTCCCCTAGCTGCTACAGTGCAGGGAGTGACAGAACTCACACTCATTACTCACTCGCCGCGTGGGGGGAGGCGGCACAGCTTGATGACGGAGAGTCGGCTGCATTCAGACAGGCTGCCTGAGTGTTTTCGGGGTCCTGCCGCTGCTAACGGTGGGTCTTGGCCTACTTACCTCACCTTTCAGGGTCTCGATGTATCAGTGAGGAAACGGATGGAGAATAGACACCATCTCAAAGTGGGCGACCAGAAGACAGTTCAGTGAAGCTTTACGAAACACGCAAAGCAGTGGACAGAGTATAGGCTCACAGAGGCTCCTACGGAAGGCTGATGCTAAGAATAGCGCCACTGTACCACACCCAGGAGAGAGTGAGGAACAGAACGTTCTTGAGAGAAGAACCATTTTTAATGAATGGATGTTAAATACCTCACCTCACCCCCTCCCCCGCTCCCGTCCCCTCTGCCACCGTTCTCCCGTGGTCCAACCCAGGAGGAAGTCATAGGAGGCCTTTGGTGTTGTTCCTCTAGGTCCTTGTCCTGGTTCAGAGTACTGGGTGGCCAAAGGCTAACCGTGAATCTAGAAGAGCAAACAGCACAAAGAGAGGCAGAGGAGACCTCCACGATGCTCGGTCTTCAAATCTCTACACTTCAGAAGCCCTCAGCTCATTTCATAAGGCTATCAAAAGACTTAAATGAGGGCTGGAGATTTAGCACAGTGGTTCCGGCACCTGCCTAGCAAGCACAAGGTCCCTGTTCAATCCCCAGTAACCACATACAACAATACCGGGCGTGGTGACACATGCCCACCAGCATGTATCAGTACCACATACCTCAGTGCTGGGCATGGTGGCTCACGCCTGTAATCCCAGTACTCAGAAGGCAGAGGCAGGAAGATTGCTGAGTTGGAGGCTATACAGTATACTAAAAAAAAAAATACTTAAATGAGGTAGGATCTAAGGAAGTAGCTAACACACAGTAAGCATTTAGCATTTTACAGGTGTTATCTATTGAATTTTCACACTGGCGCTCCTGAGTGGGTACTATTTTTTTTTTTTTTTGAGACAGGGTCTCACTTTGTAGTTCTGGCTGGCCCTGACCTCACTATGTAGCTCAGGCAATCCTGGAACTCAGCAATCCTCCTGCCTCTGCCTCCTGAGAGATGGGATTACAGGTATGAGCCACCACGCCCAGCACTGTGTTATGTGGTACTGATTGCTGATGGACGTGAGTCACCACGCCCAGCATTGTATGTTGTCACTGGGATCAAACAGGGCCCTTGTGCTTGCTAGGCAGGCATCGTCACCACTGAGCTAAATCTCTGGCCCAAGGAGGTACTATTTTAATCTTCACTTCTTTGGATGGAAAAAGTCAAGGTTAAAGATTAAGAAATTGTGTAAGATCAGACAGCTAATAGAAAGGGAATGAACGATCCAGGTCTTTCTTGTGAGCCACTTTTCTTAACCATTATCTCAGGCAAAGTTGGTTATAATGAAATGCTATTACCCACATATCAATTTTGATAAAAAATGATCCAGATCTTTCAGAACGTTTTTGGGGTGATACTGTCTGGAGAAAGGGCTAAGACAGACCAGGTGAGAATTGTTTGTATTTATTAATTTAATGAAAGGAAGAATGTGAAACTTTTGTGTATCTGAAAGGCTCTCAGGCAGTGATATGGAAGAGTCACTGAATTTGTTTAGTGTTATTCTAGAGAAAGGGGAGCAGGATTAGCATGTAGAGATTATGGGTGAAAAACTGGCTCAGTTTAAGACAGCTCTTCCTAGTAGTGAGACCTTGCAGCTCGGGCGGCGCCTGCCTGGGACAGTTACCCTTCCAGGCTCTTCCCAGCCTCCAGCTCCAGACCTGAGAGGTGCCCTCCTCCCTCCAGCGGACGAGCAACCCACACAGTCTATCTAACTCTGCCACCTCTTCCTCCCTCGCTTCCTCTTTGTTGTGGCAAAACTCACTGAGCCAGATCAGAGAGGCCATCAAAAAAACTGCACTTAAAGTAAAACCCCTCCTTCCATTTCTATTTCTTCTCTGTTCATTGAAAATAAAAGGCTA
>PVIC010024783.1:0-25760 GCA_004025085.1 Thryonomys swinderianus
TCCCTCTCTCCCTCTCCCTCTCCCTCTCTCTGTTCATTCAAATCAAGATGGTAACCTGTGCTGGGAAAACAGTGAATCATTGGGAAGAGTTTAATGTAGCTCCCTACTCCCCAGAGATAACTAAAGTTTTGAATCCAGGGCCTTCATATTAGTTACACCTATTTTGAAACAAGGTCTTGCAGAATTGTCTAGGGTAAGTTTGAACTCACTATCATGCTGCCTTAGCCTCCCAGGGTAATGGGATTACAGGTCTGTGTCTCCTTGCCTGCTTAGATACTTTTTTTTAATTTTTATTTTTTAAAATTGATTTTATTGGTGCATTATATATGTATATTATGATCACATTCAACATTGAAGGTTTGTACCAGTTCATGACACACCTGGATTTTCATTTTTTCCCATTCCCCTGCCTCCAATATACATAAGCTTTGTTCCCCCTTCCTTGTTTTTGCTTAGATAAATTTTTGTAATTGATCTTTCCAAACTATTTTAAACACTTATCTTGTAAATATAGGATGCAGTATGTATATATATATATATATATATATATATATTTATTTATTTATTTAAATATCATTTAATATAAATAGTAAGTTTTTTTCTCTAGGAAATAAGTAATGTGTAGATGAAAATTGTTGTAATCCCAGCACTCATACACACACACATATACTACCAGTTGAAGAATCTCATTATAAAACATTAAAACCATCTAGAAAAAACAAATCTGATTTGACTTCCTAAAATCTCAATCTTCTCCCTAGAGCAAAGATTTTTCTGTGGATGTGCAAATGTATGCAAGGTACACATATATATTCAGACATACAGTTTTGTAAATTTTAGCAATTTTATCTACTATCCTGCAACTTGTTTTTTCAATTATAACATAATATAAGATGAATTTTCCAGGTCAATATATATAAATCTCCCTCATTCTTTCTAATAACTGCCTCTTTATTCTGTAACTTAGCTGCTTCCCTAGTGATATACATTTAGATATAAAAGTTTGCTATTATAAGCAATGATGCAAAGATTAGTTCTATTGATTGGTTGAATATACCTAATCTATAGGAGACCTATAAATGGAATCACTAGTTAAAGAAAATGTACAGAATATTTTCATAGACTTTACCAACTTGCCCTTCTGAAAAATTACTCCACAGCTCACTTTGGCAGCACATACACTAAAACTGGAATGGTATAGGGAAGAGTAGCATGGCCCCTGCACACAGATGAGGAGCAAATTCATGAAGCATTCCTTACTTTTATAGTAGCGACCACCTAGCCTTCCTGCTGCTAAATAATAAGCAGGGCCAAAGATTTAGCTCAGTGGTTCCAGTGCCTGCCTAGCAAGCTCAAGTTCCTGAGTTCGATCCTCAGTAACCACAAACAACAATACCAGGTGTGGTAACTCACACCCACCAGCAATCAGTACCACATACCACAGTGCTGGGCATGGTGGCTCACAACTCTAATCCCAGCACTCAGGAGGCAGAGGCAGGAGGATTGCTGAGTTTGAGGCTTGCTTGGTCTACATAATGAGCTCAGGGCTAGCCTGAAGTACAAAGTGAGACCCTGTCTCCAAAAAAATAATAACAAACAAGCAAACAAAAAACACCAATTTTTATTTCCATCAACATATATGAATGTCCCTGATCCATATCCCTAAGTTGATAATATCCATCTTGAAGGTTTTTACTAAATGACTAAATGAAACGCAATGTATGCCTATTACTGAAGCTGAATACCTGTTCACATTTGTTAGTCATTTGTGTTTCCAAATCTACACGTTGACTGGCTGTACCCATGCTGTAGCTGTAGGGGTCTATGGACTCAAGCCAAGATCATCCAGCTCGGCCATGTGCTTACTAAGTTGGCTTCACTGCCTTGGGCTTTACTTTCTATACACAAAGATCTGTACTGATTTCATCACACTTGTGCTGATGATCTTTTGTGTATTCTTTTTTCTGCCATTCCCATGTTCCTGTTTAGGTGGCAGAGAATATGCCTTGGTACTGTCAGCTACTATGCTTCAGAGCCTACCATGAGCTAGGAATTGTAACTATATACATATTTCCATTTAATCCCTGCTCTTTATGTGGTAAGTACTGTTGTTATCTTCACTTTACAGATAGGAAAATGGAAACATGCAGTGTCTTTAGTGACTTGCCCAAGACTGCATAGCATAAGTTTTGTTTTTATTTTTGAGACAAGGTTTGGGTATGTAGTGTAGGCTAGCCTTGAACTCTGTGTACTCCAGCCAGACTGGCCTCAAATTTGTGGCAATCCACCTACCACAGCCTCTGTGCAGGGATTATAGGCATGTACCATCATGACTAGCCATAGCATAGGTATTAGTTCAGATTTGTTTCCAGATTTATATCCTGACAGTCAAGCCCGAGCTCTTTCACTAGGCCTACTTACCTTTATATCCCTTGTAGTAGGTACTTGGTGATACAGTTTTTCTCGTCAACATTTTATCATGAAAGATCTGCAAACATTCAGAGACACTGACAAACTCTACAGGCAATATTTCCACCTAATAGCTTTAACAATTATTTTCCTGTCTTGGCTTTATCACATTTTAATGACTCGCTCCATCCATCAAGTTATCTTAAATTTTTGACACATCTCACAGAGTAAATTGCAGACCTCAGTATACTTCACCCCACATTCTTTGGCATATATATCATTAACTAGAGTTCACTATTTGTTTATAATTCTTTCTTCTTTTGAGTAAATATGTATACTCAAAAACACAAATCTTATGTACACTACTTGACGGCTGCTAGCAAATGCACATACTTGTTACCTCAAATCCATATCAACATCACCCTAGAAAGTTCCTTCATGTCATTTCTTATGTATTCTCCAGAGGTCCTGATATTTTGCACCATAGATTAGTGTTGTCTGGACTCAATCTTCATATAAACAGAATCATACCATTATATATTTGCTATCATTACATTTCCTTTTTTTTTTGAGACAGGGTCTCGCTTTGTAGTTCAGGCTGGCCCTGAGCTCACTATGTAGCCCAGGCAAGCTTGAAACTCAGCAATCCTCCGGTCTCTGCCTCCCGAGTGCTGGGACTACAGGCATGAGCCACCACGCCCGGCACTGTGATATGTGGCATTGATTGTTGGTGGGCGTGAGTCTCCACGCCCTACATTGTATGTGGTCACCGGGGATTGAACTCAGGATCTTGCGCTTGCAAGGCAGGTGCCGGAACCACTGAGCTAACCCTCCGGCCCACATTTCCCATTTTTGTCATTATATTTCCCACTCTCTTCAAATATGCTATTGGGTTTCATTCCTGTTGTTCTGTATATCATGTTGTTTCATTTTATTGTCAAGTGCTGTTTTGTTGCATAAATCTGTAAGTTGTTTATTTATCCTTGTGGATGGATAGACACTTGCCTGTTTGATTTGAATGGTTCTTGCCCTCAAGATGCTCTCTGTTTTGAGATAAAACAGTGGAGCTGACAGATTGTGCTTTGTTTGGCTTTGCAGATAGGATGTTCATGATAATTTAAGAACATAACATAATTTACCTACATACTTTTCTTTTGCTTAAAATTAGGAAAAACTGGGCTGGAGGATTAGCTCAGTGGTTCTGGCGCCTGCCTCACAAGCACAAGGTCCTGAGTTTGATCCCTGGAAACGAGACCCTGTCTCAAAAAAAAAAAAGGAAAAACTTGCTGGAATAGAGGGAGGAGAGGAGGGCAGAGGAGGAGGTCAGGAAGTCTATAAGGCTGCCTTCACAAAGAAAAGCAGTGAGGGTTAGAGAGGAAGGGGAGATGGACAGAATTGCTGGCTGAAATGGAGATCAGGAAGGTAGTAGTTTCGGAGCTGGTGGAGACTTTAGACTTGAGAACAGGAGACTGGCGGGTTCAAGGTCTCCAAGAAAGTGATAGAACTCAGCCCTCTAGTTAATTCAGGGTTGAGGAGCCTAAGGAGGGGCAGCAGCTGCAGCTACTTTGTAGATCTGGTCCCAGAGGCAAGGGGGCTGCAGGAATCATATAGCCAGCCCAGGCAGCAATGGGGATGGCAGTGGGGAAGGGGTTGTCTTGTACACTGTGCAGATAACAGTGGCGGGACAGGGATGGTGAGGGAAGAGCAACACTGTTCAGTCTCTGAAGGCCCCAGGGTTGTGATGAGAGGGATGCTTTTGGCAGAAAGTTAATGAGCATCCTGTGTCCCCAAGAGCTTGAATAGTTGGACTTTTGGTGCTAGAAGAGGCCTAGGTCATCCAGTTCAACCTTGAGCAAAATGAGCGGCGAGGTCCCATGGTGACTGATTGGCAGATCCGGGACTAGTTAATTACCTGGTCACCTAAAATTTCTAGTGAGTACCATTGCCTGTGCTGTTGCTGTGATTATCTGTTTTTCCATCCGCTACAGGGACAGTGAGAGACAAGCTTTTGCTGACATAAGAACTGATGTAAAGTTTCTTTTAAGAGACATTTCTAGCTCACAGATTCTAGAATCCTGGGAACTTTTCCATTGATAGTGCTCAGCTATTTAACCTCCAGCAAATAGCCAGGATTGGAAATGAGAATTGGGAGTGTTGGTGGGACAGCAGAGTAGGTAGTTGGGTTCTCAATGGTTGGGCTAAGGCTGCCATACTTTTGATTTTTTTCCTCTCTACATCCCCACCCCTCATTTTCCTTGATGGTTACACTTGAGCCATCTTCTAAACCAGTCCTTTAAGATAATACAGGTAGTAGCCAGCTGAAGATCCCATGTCCTGGTGTATGATTAGTTTGTACCACATTCCCTGAGTATGCAAAAGAGAGAGAGAGAGAGAGAGAGAAAGAGGGAGAGGGAGAGGGAGAGAAAGAGAGGGAGGGAGGGAGAGAGAGAGAGAGAGAAAGAGAGAGGGAGGGACTCCCTTATCAGAGCAGGGCTCTGAAGAGGGGATTGTGGCTGTCAGGCACTCTCCCATTCCAACTCAGTCCAGACCCAGCTGGCCAAGACTACGCCTGCTATCCACACCTTCTGGACTTTAGACTTCCTGTCTTCAATTCCTGGGGACTATTTATGGGACATATAGAACCAACAATTTCAGAGGGAATACAATCTGGGTCAAAGGGGGAAAGAGGTTCTTTCTGCCTCTACAAGGAGGTAGTGATCTGGTCAGAGTTCCCACCTCTCTGGATGTGTTCAGCAACTAAAGGATTCTACAGAGTTGCACTGTACAGTTTGGTAGCTACTAGTTCCATGAGGCTGTTGAATATTTGAAATGTCTAGCTCACAGATTCTAGAATCCTGGGAACTTTTCCATTGATAGTGCTCAGCTATTTAACCTCCAGCAAATAGCCAGGATTGGAAATGAGAATTGGGAGTGTTGGTGGGACAGCAGAGTAGGTAGTTGGGTTCTCAATGGTTGGGCTAAGGCTGCCATACTTTTGATTTTTTTCCTCTCTACATTCCCACCCCTCGTTTTCCTTGATGGTTACACTTGAGCCATCTTCTAAACCAGTCCTTTAAGATAGTACAGGTAGTAACCAGCTGAAGATCCCATGTCCTGGTGTATGATTAGTTTGTACCACATTCCCTGAGCATGCAAAAGAGAGAGAGAGAGTTAGTCTCAGTTGCAAATTACTGGTAGTGTAAAATATACACTGAATTTTAAAGACTTAGTATAGAAAACTGAATGTAAAATATTTTATATAAAAAATGTTGCATATGTTATACATTGAGATAACAATATTTTGGATATACTGCCTTAAATAGATTTTTTTTTTGAGACAAGGTCTCACTTTGTTGTTTAGGCTGGCACTGAGTTCACCTGTGTAACCCAGGCTGGCCTCAAACTCATAGCAGTCCTCCTGGATTTGCCTCCCAAATGCTCGGATTACAGGTGTGAATCACCACGCCCAGCTAGAATATATTATTAAAGTTAAATTCACTTTTAAAAAATTATTGTTTTTGCTTTGAGATAGGTTTTTTCCATGTTTTCCAGGCTGACTTCAAACTTGCAATCTTCCTACCTGCCTCATTCTTCCTACTGGAATTACAGGAATGTGCCACTATACCTGACTTTAGTCATATCTTTTGTTTTGTTTTGTTTTGTTTTTTGAGACGGGGTCTTGCTTTGTAGTGCAAGCTGGTGCTGAGCTCACTATGTAGCCCAGGCAAGCCTTGAACTCAGCAATCCTCCTGCCTCTGCCTCCCGAGTGCTGGGATTACAGGCGTGAGCCACCATGCCCGGCTAGTCATATCTTTTTATCATTCTTTTTGATGTGGGTACTAGAAAATTTAAAATTATATGTATTATTTGAATTTTTTTGTTTCAGAACTCGAACTCAGGACCTTGCACTTGCCAGGCAGGCATAGCGCCACTGAGCTAAATTCTCAGCCCAGAATTATATTTCTTGTGGGTAGCACTGTTCTAGGAAAAAAAAGATGTGTTATTTTGGCAGGAACCCCAAGGGTCAGGGTTCTGAGCAAAGGAGAAGCAATTACCCCGTGCAGAGGGGCCTTTGGAAATCCTGCTCTTAATGTCTTCATGGGCATTGTACCTGGCCTGTGGAGGCTCTCCAAAGTTAAATGGGCATTCTGAAAGGTCCTGCTTGGTTGCGGGGGTAGGGTATGTAGAGAAGAAATGCCTATCCAGGGCTGGCAAGAGGCTATTGCTAGAAGGAGTAAGCTTGTAAGTTCTCTGTCTGGAATTCAGATGAAGAAGCTTCCACGGAGCAAGAAAACAGTTAACTGCCCTCTTTTTTTTTTTGATTGTTTTGTTTTGCTTTTTTTAAATTTTAAGACAGGGTCTTGTAACATAGCTCAGACTGGCCTTCAACTCCTTAGGTAGTCCAGGCTGGTCTCTAACTCACTGTAATCCTCCTGTCTCAGCCTCCATGCTGGGATTATAGGCATGTGCCACCATACCTAGCTACAGTCTGAGGTCTATAATAGAATGTATGTAAATAGTATGTATGTAAATACTATGTAATAGTATGTATGTAAATAATATGACCTACTTCTTGCTTCCTGCTGGTTAGAAAAAGAAAAGTGCTCTCAACTCTCTCCTAGTCCTACCCTACGGGGTGTGTGAAGTCAGGGTAGATTGGCAAGATAGGGCACACAGCATTTTAACTCAGGCCTGCACAACTTTCTTCCTGAGGCTATTTTAGGTGTTGATCTGGGGAAAAGGAAGTGATTTTTTCAGGATCCTGTTTATCCAGCAGACCCCACCCCCACCCCACATCCCAGCTGCCTATCCTCTGTTCACTGTGGAACTTCCCCTTCCTTCCCTCCCTGCTTCACTCTGGGCAGTCAGGCTCTAGAAAGGACAGAGATTTGGTACTGAAAATCAGTACATCCAGTTATTTGCTGGGTAACACCTAGCATAGCTCTAACTTTCTGAGCTCCATGGTTCTTGGTTGTAATGATAATGATAACCTACCTAGCAGGAATGCCCTGAGGGTCGAATGGGATAGCGGGTTTGAAGCGCCTGACACCAGACCTAGCAAGGGAAAGTCACTACATAACTGTCGGATTCCCAAGGTCTTCAGTGGAGCAGGGGTGACAGGTGCAGGAAGGCGCCTAGTACCCTAGTGCTGTATTGCTTCGGTGGACATAGTTGTGGGGAGGTGCCAGTGGGCAGAGTCCCTTCCCTTTGCCTTTTGTGTTTGAATCTCGAGTTGGGTTCCTGGTTGGTTTGATGTTTCCCCTTGCCAACAGGTCAGGCCTCCTCAGGCACACTTAAGCTGTGACCTGAAGGACTAAATTAACTGAGACAAATATCCATAAAGCACAGTGCCCCGTATATAACTAGCATTCAGTGAGGGGGTGCTGATTTATGAGTTTATGTCTGGAATGAAGACATGGGAAGAGTCTCTCCTGGAATAATCTCTCTCTCTCTCTCTCTCTCTCTCTCTCTCTCTCTCTCTCTCTCTCTGGTTCTGTTTGCAGCAGCAAGGTGGGATCCAAAGGCCCTGTGTTGAGCACCCATAGTCGTCTGGGGTGCCCCCCCCTAAAAACAGCACCCCCACCATGTTTAACCTAATAAAGAAAGATAAGGACAAAGATGGTGGGCGGAAGGAGAAGAAGGAAAAAAAAGAGAAGAAGGAACGGATGTCAGCGGCAGAGCTGAGGAGCCTGGAGGAGATGAGCCTGCGCCGTGGCTTCTTCAACCTAAACCGCTCCTCCAAACGGGAGTCCAAGACGCGCTTGGAAATCTCCAACCCCATCCCCATCAAGGTGGCCAGTGGCTCTGACCTACACCTGACCGACATTGATTCCGACAGCAATCGGGGCAGCATTATCCTGGACTCGGGCCACCTGAGCACAGCCAGCTCCAGCGATGACCTCAAAGGAGAGGAAGGCAGCTTCCGGGGCTCTGTGCTGCAGCGGGCGGCCAAGTTTGGCTCTCTGGCCAAGCAGAACTCACAGATGATTGTCAAGCGCTTCTCCTTCTCCCAGCGTAGCCGGGATGAGAGCGCCTCGGAAACCTCAACACCCTCGGAGCACTCTGCTGCCCCGTCCCCACAGGTGGAGGTGAGGGCTCTAGAGGGGCAGTTGCTGCAGCATCCTGGCTCAGGCGTCCCTCGATCGGGACCCCGAGCTCGAGTCCCAGAGCTGGTGACTAAAAGGTTCCCGGCTGATCTTCGTCTTCCCCCAGTTGTACCACCCCCTCCCCCTGCCCCCCGGGAGCTGGAGCTGCAGCGAAGACCCACTGGAGACTTCGGCTTCTCCCTGCGGCGCACAACCATGCTGGATCGGGGACCTGAGGGCCAGGCCTATCGGCGAGTGGTTCACTTTGCTGAGCCTGGTGCAGGCACCAAGGACCTGGCTCTGGGGCTGGTACCAGGAGATCGACTGGTGGAAATTAATAGGCACAATGTGGAGAGCAAATCCAGGGATGAAATCGTAGAGATGATTCGGCAGTCTGGAGACAGCGTATGGCTCAAGGTTCAGCCTATCCCAGAGCTCAGCGAGCTGAGCCGGAGCTGGCTGAGGAGCAGCGAGGGACACCGCAGGGAGCCAGCTGATGTGAGTGCTTCCTGGGTACAGAGGGTGGACGGGGATCAGGAACGTGGGCATCTCCTGCTGCTGTACTCAGATGGCTGACTGGGCGCCCCTGAGAGCTACGGTCAGAGCCTAGTGAGCATGGAAGTAAGGAAGCCATGCCATTCCCTGGGCCTGTAATGAGCACGACCTTAGGGGAGGGCGCTCAGTACCAGATGTTCGCTCGGGGAGTCATACCTCTGCACCTGCTGTGGTCAGAATCTGAGAGGAAGTCCCTGCGGTCCACTGGGATTGAGTTCTCAGAAGGTCACCCAGCCTTCCCAGTCTGATGTTTCCCTCGAGTATTCTGATGGACAGACTTAACTCAATTCAGAATAAGGCCTTTTCCAAAGGTGTTGGGGAAGATCAGGTTCTGCCTGAACTTTTGCTGCATCCCCGGAGTCCCCAGGAGGGGTCTGATGTTGGTGGGTAATTGCTGTGAGAGTGTTCAGTTTCATGATACAAAGATGGGTTAGGGATTTGGATATCATATTCCCTGAGCCCTAAATGGGCCAGGTAGGCTAATGTGTCATTTGTAGGTAGGATAGACAATATTGGCACCAAATTACAGGATTTCTATGTTACTATTTAGATCTCTGAGGTGGAAAAAAAAAAAAGATGATTTCAAATCAGAGCTGTCATTTAACATCTTGGGTGTAGAGCCATTGTGGTTACAGTTTTGGGGAAATGACCTCCTCCAGGGCTTCCTCTTGCCCCTAAATGAGCAAGGTGGTGAATACTGACTGAAGTTTTAGAGACAGCGAGGGCTATCATGGAGTACTGTGTGATTCATGGTTGGAGTTTGTATTTTATTCCAGTGAAGTGGGTCCATTGAAAGGTTTAAAGGAGAAAAGTGACTGGGTTGGATGTATAAAAATCGTTAGGCTCCAAGAGGAAATAACATGGCGCTGGAAAAGCAACAGTGATCAAACCTACCGAGAATGTCCCGACTATCCCTGACACCCCAATGGTGATCCCGCTTACACAGAACTTCAGTAGAAAAGCTTTAGATCAAGTGTGGAGGCAGGTCTGTATGATGAGTCCAGACTCCTAACCCCAGGAGTCTTTTGAGAGGAGGTGACATGGTTTAGGATGTCCTGGCTGGTGACAGTACAAGAAAGATATGTCGACCTCTGGTCACTCTTCCTCCCAGCTGTGAGTTTTAGGACTGTGGGATCTGGACTCTGCACTCTGACAGTGCACAGTCTGGCTGGGGCCTTTCATCACTAAATGATGAGCCAGATGTATCAAAGTCAGAAAGTAGAGGAAGTGCTGAGGAAGCAGGCAGAGTCTGGCTTTCAGCTGTTTCCTGGGGACGGAAGTAGATACTCAGGATGACTGCTTAACCTACAAGAATATTGGCCCTAGAGGGAACTGGCTGTGACCAGGTCAAACTCTGGCAGGATGTTCTGGACTTGGTTCCAAGTCTTTCTTTACCGTGTGGCTAGCTAGTGTTTTTCATCTTTATGACCAAGAGGGATAGTGAGCTGGAAGGTACTTGTACAGCATCCAATGAGAGACCTGGATTCATTCATGCCAGACACACATTGAGCACCTGCTGTCTGTTAGCCACCAAACTAGCCAAACTTGGAGGGGGAAGAAAAAGGGAGGAACCTTATCTCAGAACCAAAAGTCATAATATGCTGCTGTGTCTGTCTAGTTTCTCCCAGGATAACATTACTTTTAATAGGTGGAATGTTCTTCTTAAAGTATGAATCCCCAGGGTATTGTTTTCAGTTCTCAGATGAACTATCAAGGTTCTGTGTGTCTGAGGTCCTGGCATCTCGGAAGCCATTTAGTGTGCCCCCACCCCACCCCCTACCAGGGATCAAACTCAGGACCTTACGGTTCCCAGGCAGGCATGGCTAGTTTTCTCTTCATAGCACTGGGATCCTCCCTGCATCTCACATTTCTTACCTACCTTCCCTTCCCAACTAGCTGCTGCTACGCCATCCCCCTGGAAAGTGGATAGTTTAGCTTTGGAAGTGCCGAAGGAGTCTGTGTTACAGCTGGTATCCCTGAAATGCTGGCATGCTCTAGTCCCCATGGGGCAAGCCCAGCTGGTACCCGAGGATTTCCACACCCCTGTGCCCCCCACTGGTCTTAGCCTGGTGGATCCAGCAGGGAACATAGTAGAAAACTACATCCCATGTGCCTCCTGGAGTGATCTGGTAGCACTTGACACAGGGCTGAGAGAAGCCCCATACCCTTTCCCACCTGGGTTGGAATGGGGACTTGTGCCCTGAGCAGAGAGCGTTGTAAGCCAAGCATTTCCAGATTCCTTGGTCAGACTCTGGGAGCAGCGTGGGGGGTACTGGAACCTCTCTTGCAGCCTTCAGCCTTTGCCTCCTCCTTTTCCTCCCACTCAACTCCTGCTCCCTTCTTGGCATCAGTGTTAATCGTAAGCCCCTGCCAAGAATAGTCTTCCCACCTCCTCCAGCTCCGGGTGGGTTCCCCTGACAAGGGTGGCCCCACAGGAATGGCTCTCGTCAGCCACCCTGCCTGTTGGGCCAACCATCAACTTTGTCCACATGCTGCCTGTCCCTAGGGACACTGAGGGAGCTAGCTAGCCATCTGGTCTCTCTCACACACGCATGGGGGCCAGGGCCCTGGGGCTCTTCTCCATGGCCTGTCTGAAGTGCTCAGCGAGAGACACCCCGTGGGTTTCCTCTCACTTGGTACGTGCAGGGTGCTTGGCTCTCACCTTCTTTATCTGTCCCTGTAGTTGCTGCAGGATTCCATGGAGAGCAGAGGTCAGCCTCAGCAGTAGGAAAACTTGGGCCCTGATAGAAGTCACTCAGTAGTACTGAGAGAAACAGCTTGTTTTTCTACCATTCATCCTTCCTTCCACTTGGCCATTAAATAAACATTTGTTGAGCACTTACTGTGTAGCAGATCCTAGGGTCCAGCGGTGAGGTGCACAGTGCCCCAGCCCCAAAGAATGCATAGTTCTACTGAAAGGCCATGATGGTGCCATTAGAACAGCTTAGTGACAGGGGGCAGTAGAGGGGATTGGGAAGCACAGAAGAGGAACTTCAAGTATAGTCTTAGATCGTCAGAAGCAAATATCTGCATAGGAGAGTAGGAATGGGAGGCAAGAGGAAGGGGAAAGCTATGATTATGCTCATGGGAAGGTCTAGGAGTTGGAGAGAAATGGCACATTTGGACACGTTTTGGAGGAGAATGAATGCTAAGAGAAGTACCAAGATGAAGGAGGCAGAGGCCTGGCTACCCGGGCCCAGGAGCCATGTTGAGAATATGGGCTTTAACCCAAAGCAATGAGGACATTTCACCAAGGAAGAATTCAGATAATCTGGTGTCTTCTGGAGAATCCTTGGGGCATAGCTGGCATTGCACTAGGGAGACTCATGATGAGACTCTTGGGGTTGTCTTAGTAGAGTGGACGGAGGCCCTAAGCTGGGTAGAAGCAGTGTGGATAGAGTATCAGGCTTCAGCAACCAACAAGGGTGGTCAGTCTTGATGACTGGGGTGAGAGCTAACATTGATGACTGGGGTGAGAGCTAACAGTGACTAGAGGTCAAGTGTAACCGCTAGCTTGAGGGGAAGAGCCCCCCCCCCCATGCTGGGGATCAAATTTAGGATCTTGCATTTGTGAAGCAGATGTGGCATCACTGAGCTAAGTCCCAAGCCCCTGTTCCTTCTTCCTTAGTTGCCAAGTGTTCCCTGAGTCTGGTGTGGTTAGAGCAGGTATTAAAAGAGCAGGATCTTAAAACCAAGCCAGATCTAAGACCCTTGCTGTTCTGTGAGTCTGGTGGTGGGGGAAGTCAAAGCTTACAGAGAAGGTGCAGAGGCTACGCTGGGTCTAGTATCCAAGAGAGAAGGAGGCAGCCCTTTACATTTGTATGTCAAATGGGCCATCCTAGGGGACAAATGGATTGTTCAGGCACGTAGGATGCTTCTGATGGCTTCGGAAATGCCTGCCTGCCTAAGCCCTGGCCAGATGGTTGTCCTGTATGACAAAAAGCCAGAAGAGCTGGCCTGTGTGGGTCCTTTCCTCAGAAAGCACTGCTTTCCTGCTTTTGTGGATGTGGTAGGAGGGCACAAGGATTTTTTTTTTTCTTTAAATTTTAGACAGGACCTCACTATGTAGTTCAGCTGGGCTAGAACACACTATGTAGCCCAGGATAATCTTGAATTCGTCCTCTGGCATTGGCCTCCCAAGTGCAGGAATTACAGGTGTGTGCCACTATGCTTGGCTAAGGGATTATAAAAGAAAGTCACACTCCCTTGAAGTCAACCTAGGCTCCTTTTGGTCTTCCATTTGTAGTCAAAGGTTTTAGACTGTCAGATTCCTTAAAAGACTGTAATTTCTATCTAAATTATTTCGACCATTGGGGGAATCTGGGAGGGACAGGTAACAATGGGAAGACCATGAGTTTGGAAGACAGTAAAACCTAGGTTGGGGTTTTACCAAGGTTACCAAGCCTTTTTGTATATCCATTCCCTCAATAAAGGTGAAATCAGCTGAAGAAATAGCCACTGTGCTAGACGGTGGGGGATTAAATGAATAGAATATGACCTTTTCTTGAGGTATCATAGGGACTATCATAAAAGTCTGTACAGGTGCACAGAGAAGGAAGGAAGAAATAACCAGTTCTGCCCTGTGGAAGAGATGCAATCAGGAAAGGCCTCCTAGTACAGGTGACTCTTCATCACCATAAAAGGGACATATCCTCTTCTCCCTGAGTTTGAAGAGGTTAAATTGGAAAAGGGTGCATGCTCAGCTAACTCACTCCCAGTATCTCTGAGAAGGATAGAATTGGAGGCTAAAATAAGATTTACTCTGTGTGCTCTACTTTATAGATTTTTTTTAATGGAATTTTTTTTTCTTTTTTTGAGACAGGGTCTCGTTTTGTAGTTCAGGCTGGTCCTGAGCTCATTATGTAGCCCAGGCAAGCCTCAAACTCAGTGATCCTTCTTCCTCTGCCTCCTGAGTGCTGGGATTAAAGGTGTGAGCCACCACGCCTGGGATTGTGGTATGTGGTATTGATTGCTGGTGGGTGTGAGTCACCATTCTTTTTTTGTTGTATGTGGTTACCAGGATCTAACTCAGGACCTTGTGCTTGCTAGGCAGGCGCTAGAACCACTGAGCTAAATCTCTGGCCCATGCTTTTTTTTTTTTTTAATTGAATTCTTTATTGGTACAATTTATATACATCTCAAAATCACATATAACATTGAGAAATTTGTACCAGTATATGCCACAAGTTAATTCTCATTTTTACCCATATCCCTACCCACTCCTCCCTCCTCCCCCCTTTATACATGCTCTTTTATTTTCTTTCTGTAACGTATTTATTCCTTCCTCTCATCACATTCCCACACCAAGTTTCCTATAGAAATATTCCCCATGCTTTTTTTTAAACATCGTACTTTTTCTTACCCTTCATTACTAACCCCTACCCTTCTCCTGTGTTATAGGTTTTGCTAAAGCAAGCATGTTATGGAATAGGTGAGATCACTTATAACTGGGTCACCTTGGCAGGTGGTAAAATGCTGAGTGAGATCAGTATTCTTCCCCCTACCTGGTCTGTGTAGTCAAGTAGGCAAGGTGATTCGCAGCTCCCTGGTAGTCCCTGTCCTTGCACTTGGTAATGGTTTTTGTCCTAGGGACTCCTAACGCTTTCGTCTAAACTGTCTCTCCAGCTCTAACCTTTGTGAGAGTCAGCTAAAGGAAAAGAGGGGACGTGGGTGCTCTCTACCCTTCTCTAGCTTTTTGGAGCCGAGCGAGCTTGGTTATCAATGACCCTGCAGGAGATGGAGGTTGTCTGCATCCAGGAGAAGGAGAAAGGCAAGGAGCCTCCGTAGCTGTTGTGGAAGCCCTAGAGGCCTGGGTGGAAGTGGTACAAACCAGCCTTGCCTCCGGTTCCTTGGATCTGCCAAACGCGGGATCTGCAGATTCCAAGGAGACCCTGGAAATTGTATTGTTTCCAGGTCTACCAGGCTGGCTTCAGAGTGTGGGCCTTTACTGGGGCTTCTGGTGCTGGTAGAGCAGCTTGGTGCTGTCTGGGTTCAGTGTTTTAGATAGTTTCTGTTCCTAATTTTACTCCAAGTGATTCTTGGAAGCTTTTTTCTTGTTTTATGTTTGTCTTAAGCAGGAAATTTTTGTTTCATTATGTGCCAAAGCTTCAGGCACCTCTGGCAAGAGAGGGTCTTGCCATGCGAGATCCCTGGCTTGGGTGTTCAATATGAAACCTAAATTAAGTCCTTTTGATAATGAGGGTCCAGTGGGCTAGTGTCAAGGGTACAAAACATGGTGGATAGAAGGTCTCTGGGAGTATTTTGAGGGTTATTTATCTTGGGTTAGCAGAATGCACAGGACTAGCAGGGGTAGGGCTGTAGGCCTGGTCACTCTTGTTCTGCCAAGTCTCCCTTCTCTGTCTTTGGAGTCACTATCCTGCTTTTTTCTCTGTGAGATGCTAGATGAACAATAGTCAGCCCCTCAGTAACCTGGCCACCCAGCCTGTGGGTGGTGGGCACAGTGCCCGGGCCACATTGGACTGGGTTTGGGTACATATCCTGGTCATTGGTTGTTTTTGCAGGCGCAGCTTGAAGCCCTGGCACAGGGGCAGGGTCTTAAAATTAGCCTAGCCTGGCCCCCTCCTGCCCTGGCCAGAGCCATTCTGCCCTGCGCTCCTACCCTGGCCACCCTTGCTCTCTGCCCTTTGCTTCCTTCTAAACTCTCTTATTTACATTGAAACAGTTCTGGAAAATACCAGATATGCAAACACCCTGACTGGGGGTGGCTGGGGAGTGGGGTGAAGGGGGGTGTGTGGCGGGTGGGAGCACAAATATTTTAAAAATGCTGCAAATCTCTACAGCGTTTCCCAGAAACCACAAGCACGCGCTCTGCCTGCCAGCAGGGTTCCCGCCACCCCACTGCACGGAGCTGCTAGACTCTCCTTGCAGCCTGGGGTGGAAGGCAGCGTCTGGGGGGGCGGTGGGCATCCATGACCCAGTTGAGGTGGGGGCTCCCCTGCTGCCTGGGCAAGCCGCCTGACGCCTCCATTGTCAGTCCTGGGCAGCGGGTATGGATGTGCCCCAGGCGTCCAGCAGCACTGTGGGCCCTCGCTTTGCCAGACAGGCACTATAAAGGAGTGGCATTTTCACAGGCTTCCACCCCCCACCGTGCTGTTTTTTTGGGGGGGTGGCCAACTCTAGAGTCCCACATGGTGTTTGGCAACAGCTTCTGTTCTGTTAAATACAGGGGACAGTGTCAGCAGAGGTTATTTTTTCAGTTGTTGGCTCTAGTTTGGTTGGGAAACTATTTCCTTAGACCTGGGTTGCCATTCTGACTCCCTTGATCTCCCGCCATATGTCCCTCAGAATTAGGAGAGGGCTTTTGGCCCCGATACGGTAGAGCGTGGTACTCAGCAGACTTTGGCCATGGAAGAGGGCAGGGGCTTCTCTGTGCGGTGCCCAGTACCTTCCAGAGCACAGACACGCTCCCTACTCGATGTTGACTGGATCTGATTAAGATTCCACTGAACAGAAGTCCCTTGAGGGAAGGCATGGAAAGTAATGGAAGGTGAGACTCATGGCGAGAGTTCACTGGATGTCTGGCTCTGTGTTAACTCATTTCATTTTCCCAACAACCCTTTGAAGTAGGTATTATAATGATCTTTGTTTCACAGATGAGGAAACTGGATTACTGATTATTAAATTACCAGTTAAGTTAAGCAAATTGTGTAAGGCTGTAGACCTACGAGATGCCTGTGTCACTAGAAACTTCTTCATCTCTTTGTCTATCCCTCAGAAGGGAAGGGGAAGCCAGGAGTGATTGGCCTCTCTTGCTGTGTGAGAGAATATCACAAAGTGCGGAAATTCTAGAAGTTTCTGGGTTTGCTGAATTAGCAAGACCCTCCTCCTTAATTTATAATGGTGTCCCGCAGAAGGTTATGATTGGCGTGCTCAGTGTCTCCTGATAGTCAGCCAGGGGACATGAGACCACCAAGAGGCTTCAGGCAGGATTCAGTCTGGTGGGAGTTGGGAGAGGCAGAAAAGTTTGGTGGTGGGGGATGGGACAGCTGCCCTGGCAGGTTCAGTTATAGTTCCCCAGAGGTGGAGGAGAGACACACTGTGCCCCTTAGGCAGCTTCCTTGCTACATTCTACAATAGATCCAGGAAGCAGTGATGTTGCCTCCTCCCTTTTTGGCTTATACTGTCCTGCTGGTACAGACCTCCACAGTACTGGGGGTATCACCCCAAGAGTGTCACCCATGACCGCAAGTAACCTCCTTTGCCTTGCAGGGAGCTATGTACTGTGTGCATTGTGCAATAAAAAGGATGAAGGAGCCAGGATGATAGAGTCTAGCACATAGTGGGTGTGCAGCCCTTGTGTTCTGGTTGGCTTTTCCATGGATAGTACTTTTCCCTGGCCAGCTAGCTGCACACCCTCATGCACGTTGGCCCAGCTTCAAATGTCACTTCCTCTGGGAGCCTTTCCTGATGCTCTCAGACCATGTCTGACGCCTGCCCTGGCAGCAACTGTGCTTTTCCTTAATAGCACCCATCAAGATTGTGATGAATTAGTTGTTAGATTCTTTTTTTTTTTTTTGAGACAGAGTCTTACTTTGTAGTTCAGGCTGGCCCTGAGCTCACTATATAGCCCTACCTTGAACTCGCAGCAGTCCTCCTGCCTCTGCCTCCCAAGTGCTGGGATTACAGGCGTGAGCTACCACCACACCCAGCAGTTATTAGATTCTTTACCCAGTGCTGGAGCACTTCATGAGAGCAGTGGATATTTGTTGAAGAAAAGAAGGTTCTCTAACCAGGAACTGGTTTCCCTTTCTCTCATCTCCCTTTCCTTGTTTAGCTTGGTTTTGGTTCCTGGAACTCTTTTCCTTAATGGGCCCTGGTGGCTTGTCTGAAGTATGTTACCACGGCTGCATCCACCTACTAACTCTGTCTCTTGTGTGTCCAGGGACTTGGTGTCTCAGAGGACTGGAAGAGAGCTGGGCTTTGTAGGCTTCCGGGAGTAGAAGCCTACAGGATGGTACAGCCTGCCTCCTGCCTCAGCCCAGGAGTCCCCACTGAGTTACCTGGCCTAAAAAGAGACTCAGAGTTCCATGGGGGCCACTCAGCATCGGTCCAGGGAACTCCAGAGGAATGTGTCTGTCTCCCTGACTTGAAGTCTCTGAGGGGTTGGAATGTGGCCAGACAGGACTCAATGCTTCCTTTGCCCTCCTGCTGCTTTCCCTGGATTTCTGGAATGTCAGCAGGCTGGGAATTTTCACAGCAAGGATCTTTCTCAGTCAGAGCAACAGATTCCAGCTGGAGCCTGCGGACAGCTCCCACGTGGGTAGGGGCCACGGGAGAGGGCAGACGGGTGCTAGGGTTTCCTGAACCTCTCTGCTCTGTGGCTCAGGCTCATTCCCAGTCCCCTCTGGAAGATAGAAACACATCTCTCTCTCCTGGGGCAGTTTAGGAGGAGCCTGAGCTTTTGGAGTTGTAGGGCTCAGGAGAGGCAGCAGGAGTCCTTGGAGCGGAGAGACTCCACCTCTCTGAGGAGAGAAGAAGCTGGCCATTTCCCACAAACCCTCACTTCCTCCACCTCCTATGTGAGTCAGGAAGGGGAACCACCTCAAATTCCATCGTCAGGTGGGGCCTGCCTGGCAGACGCAGGTTCTCTGGTCTACCAGGGCCACCCCAGCTATGGCAGGAGGGGCAGTGTTGAATTTGTCACTCCTATTTGTCTTCTACTCTGTGAGCTCCACAACATCTTCAGGCCCTGGTTCCTCTCAGTGACCTTTGGGACTCCTGTGCCCTTCGCCCTCTGATCTCATTTCTGCTGGCTCCTCCCTCTTGGTCCCATTTCTTTCTGCAAGGAGCTGACTCACTTCCTCTCTGCCTCTCCAGCTTCTCCCACTGCCAGGCCCTGTGGCAAGCAGGGGACACCCAGGGAGGGGGATCTTCCTAGGGCACTGGCAGTGGGATAAGGAGGCTCCCCTGACTCTGGGGCAAGAGAGGGCTTGTGAGAGAGGAAGGAGAGACAGGTCTGGGCAGTAGAGAAGGCCAAGTGTGAATGTCCCAAGCAGTCAGGGTAGTGGTCAGAAAGCCTTGGGGAGCACTGCTCAGTGTCATACTGTGCAGGAGAAAGGCCCAAGTTACCATCCCAGGCATCAAGGAGCTTTTTCTTTCACCACAACTGAAGACATCTGCAAAATGCTTGATCTTGGCCCTGGGTGGTATGGGCGAGGGGCCAAATGGTGACAGCACTGTCAGGCAGCATGGTAGTCAGTCTCCTGCCCGGCTCCATGACGTGGAGGAGAAAGTACCGAGAGATCCCAGTGGGACCTTCTGCGGATGGCAGGGGTGAAGGGACTGATACCATCTCCTCGTGTGAGTTCTTCCTGCCAGGGGCTCCGCCTCAACCCCCATCCCACCCCCTCTGCCTCCTGTGGACTGGTTTGTGGAGCTGATTCCAGGAGCTTTGGCTTCAGAGTGGTAAGAGCTTCTTCCCAGGCTGGCCTGACATTGCTCTTCCTGGGGTAGTCCAGGCTCTGGTGCCCTGCATGCCTAGCACTCCAGGCACCAGGGGATCCAGCCTCTGTTGAACCTGTCACAGCCTTACATCTTCCTCAGCAAAAGCCTGGATTACCTAAAGGACAGAAGCACAGTGTGAGGTCGATTACCACTCACTTGGGCATGTGTCAAGATCGATACTGTCGAGAGGAAGATTGGAGCCGCAGCCTGAAAAGGTTGGGGGACTGCTGTGGTCTGTCTTCCTGGAATCTAGTGACCAGCGAATATCCCCAGCACTTGGCCATCCTTGGCAGAGCCCCTGCCCCATGCACAGCAGCCCAAGATTCTGGTCTCAGGACGTCTGAACAGTGATAGGAGTTTCTTGATCGCGGTGAAGAGGAGGAAGGAATGAGGCCTGAGCTCATAGGTTAGGAGTGCCAGCCTGACCACCCCGCCACAGTGCCCTCTCCTTCCTTCCCTCGTGAGAGGAGAATCACCTTTGTAGGCCCACAGATGCCTGCTGCATTCCTGTCTCAGGGCTTCTCAATCGTTTTCTGCCTTCACCCAGTGTTATTGGCCTTGACCTGGGGAAAAGAACTGCAAAACTGGGCTTTGGGGCAGGACAGTCAGCTTGGGAACGGCCTGTGTGCCATACACAAACCCCTGAGGCATCTGAATGAGGATGTCTTTTTCTCCCAGGCACCTCCAGAGCATGTCCACCACTGCTCCAGTCTTCTAGACTGTCCCCTCTGTCCGGGGGAGTGCTGGCTGGAAGTCAGAGGGCTCAGTCTCTGGGACAGAGAGGCTGTTTTCCTGCTTTCATCAGACCCTGGGTTCCCTACTCAGCTCCTTGGTCTTTCTTCAAGTATGGTTTTCACTTTTTTTTTTTTTTTTGCTTTTTGAGACAGGGTCTCGTGTTGTAGTTCAGGCTGGCCCCGAGCTCACTATGGTGCCCAGGCAAGCCGCCGCGAACTCAGCAGTCCTCCTGTCTCTGCCTCCCGAGTGCTGGGATTACAGGCGTGAGCCACCACGTGCGGCATTGTGGTATGCAGTGTTGATTGTTGGTGGGCGTGTCTCCATGCCCAGCATTATATGTGGTTACCGGGGATTGAACTCAGGTCCTTGCGCTTGTGAGGCAGGCGCCAGAACCACTGAGCTAACCCTCCGGCCCGGTTTTCACATTTTCTGTGCCACTGAAAGAGGACCCATCCTATAAAGGGTCCTCTACCCTTTGTCCCACTTGTTTTCTCAAAAATCTCCTCTATCTGCAGTGCATATTATTGTTGTAGGAAGAGAAGCTGGACAAGTGGTTGGATGGAAGGGCTGGTTTGGGTGGTAAAAACTGCTGTTAGCTCATTTGAGACAAGAACAAAAAGGAACAATAGATGGAGAAGGACTCAGAAGTATTAGCAGTGACTTGTGGTTGTGTGTGTATTGTCAATAAATTGTTACATGTTGGGTGCTACATGGATTCGAGTCCAAATTCTGGCTCTTATGCTTATTGGTTGAGTGACCTTGGGCAATTTTTAAATTTCTCTGCACTTCATTTTCCTCATTTGTAAATTAGTACTTTCCTTGGAAGGTTGTCCTGAGAATTAAATAAACTGATACATCATTTAGACTAGGGTCTCAGAATAGTGCCCTGGAGTATAACAGTCCCCTCTTGTCCACAAGGGATACATTCAAAGGCTCTCAAAGTAGATACTGAAGCTATGCCTGGTATCAAACATACATATGTATATATAATGTTTTTCTTGTATATACACATGTAGGATAAAGTTTACAAATTAGGCACAGTAAGAGATTAACGGTAATTATAAGAGCAGTTACTCACTGTGGTAAGTTATTTGAAACTGATGAATTGTTTATTTCAAGAATTCTTCAATTAATACTTTTGGAATACAGTTGACTATAGGTAGCTAAAATTGCCGCCAGTGGAATGGTGAACCAGGGAGATGACTATAATGACTCCAAAGCGAGTGGCGTTATTGTGGTCATTAATCCATCTCTGACACCTTGGGAAGCACTCGGTCCCGGGTGGCATGGACCGTCTGCCCACAAGAACGCCACAGGCCCTGTTCCTGGTAATGACTCGGCTGTGAGTCCTATACTCTTGTCCTCAGGCTGGGGTTTTGCCCAAAGTGCCTTTCGAGTGGAGAAGGGGAAACAAGCCCAAGTTTACTCAAGGCCACATGTCGTTTTAGAGTGGGATGGCTTTGCCCTGCGTTTCCAATCTGTTTTCTTTCGATGCCAGTATTTCAAATGGTGCTACTTTTTCTGTGACTTCCTCCAGCCAAATCCTCAGCTGATGCTACTATCTTTGGAATATCGGGCTTTTTTCTGTTTTCTAGTCGGCACACACTCTCTACCTTTCTGGGGAGAATAAGGTCTTTCTTCAGCTTATTGTATTTCTTTACGCTTGTCTTGGTCCTGACAGGCCACCTAGGTTCGGGTTAAGCAAGAACCAGGACACAGAACAGAAAGGCCACCTGACTTGCCAGTTCCTAGGTGGACTCTCCCCTCTTCCCCCTCTTCCATCACACCTGGGAGCTCGCCCCTGACTGCCGGCTCGGATTTCCTAGCTACTGTAGCCAGTGGAGTTGATGTAATATGATGGCTTTCAGACCCATGTTGCGCGGCCCTGCTGTTCACTCACCGAGGCCCAGTGGGGCTCACCTGAGCCCCTGGTATGCCGCAAGTGTCCTTCACTTTTTCTTCCTCCTCACTTGGCTCCTGCAGATGGCTGCCCAGGGAGGTGTCTAGTTATGGGCCTCACCACCCCATGGCAGAGCTCCTGGCATGCTGCCCTGGAGGAGGTTGCAGTGGCCTGTTATGCCCTTGATTGCTCAGGGTTCTGCTGGGACATCTCTCTCTGGAGTGCTAGCATCAGATGAGTCCTGCAGTGGGTGCTCGGGAAACCCTCAGGCCACTACATTCCAGATGTCTTACCCATGCATGGCCCAGAGACCGAGTAAACAAGGAATGATTGTGTGGTACTGAGGGGCTTTCTCCCAAGCAGGGACGCCTTGGGGTGGGGGCAGCCGTCCATTCAGTCTGCTCTTTTCAGTCCCATGGCATCTGGCTTCTGCTCTCGGGCTGGGTATTAATTTCCACTTCATTCCCCTCCCCCATTCTTTTGGAGTCCTGGGAAATAAGACAGGACACATGCGGACAGGAATCTAAAAAGATTTGGAGGGCAGGGGTGGGAGAGGATAGCGGGCAAGTAGAGGTACCACCTAACTGAGGCTTTGGCAAGCACGACCAGGTCCTACTAGAAGGGGGAACCTCTAGACCAGACCTCTTCAGCAGAAGAAGCTGCACAGATGGAAATGTTCTGTAGTCAGCGCTGTCCAACTCCGTGGCTGTGAGCCACTCCTAACAACTGACTGTATGAGTGGTGGCTCGTGTGACTGAGGAACTAAATTTAAATTTTTATTTGATTTTAATGTCATGAGAAGTACCCCATTGTTTCAACTCCAGTTTTAATAGCTCCCATAACTAGTAGCTACCATATTGACAGTGAAGCTCTGGACCACTCCCAGCAAGAAATGGAGGGACAGGGCCAGAGATTAGGCCAGTGGCACCGTGCCTGCCTGGCAAATGCAAGGTCCTGAGTTCAATTCCCGATACCAAAAAAAAAAAAAAAAAAAAGAAATGGAAGAGAAGGTGTTTTCTTGAAACTTGTCTGTTTCTGCAGTCCCCCTACCGCCATGAAGCTATGCCAGTGACATTTTCCCTTTCTCTCCGGAAGGAAGTTTGTTCTCTCTGGCAACTTTTCTGCTTTACCAGCTCTGGAATCCTGATGCCCCAGGGCCAACAGGTCCCTGGCATTGTGCCACACAACTGGAGCAATGCTTCCCTACACTGCCAAGCACGTCTTCTGCCCATCTTAGTTACACACAGGTTCTCACATGCCCAGTAGGTTTGGCGGGGCTATTTGAGTGGGGGCAGAAGGTTGGCAAAGCAAAGCAGAGGGTTTTGCTTCCTTCTGCTTCTATGGGGATTGGGCGTGTGCTTTGCTTTCACTTTAGAGGTTTCTAGAAACACAACCAATAGGGGCCTCCAGAGGTAAATGCATGGATCCTCAAATACTTACAAATGTCCAGTATTAGGGGAACCTGAGGTGCATCTAAAGGAGACTCTCTGACTTTGAGAATAAGTGCCACAGGCCACCAATGCTCACAACCCAGGAAAATTTTATTGATACCGCATTTATTTCAGTGTGGCTGAGTCTTTAACTGGTTTTCTTTTTTCTTTTGTGAAAATAGAGAAGAGTTGTCATTTATATGAAAAAGAGAACAATGGTTTATTATGCTCATTCTCACATGTCTGCCAGAGGGGGTGGGATGGGAAATAGTGTATGTGATGCATTTAGTAGATGAGAAATAACCCTAGTCTTTGTGAGATCTGGGGAGTGACCCAGTCATTGTGAGATTTGGGGGCAGGGCTGTGGAGGGTTTGGGAAGCCATCTTCAAGGCTGGCCCTTGGCCCTGGGCCTTGTGGGAGCTTGGCAAAGCAGAGGCAGTTTGGAAATTCCCACTGGCTATGAGGAAATTCCTAACATTTAGAAGTCACAGAGCAGCAGGCCTACTGGACTAGCCAGTCAGGTGTTCCCTGCGGGCGGCTGGGATCTGACTGCCTATCTTTTGGGGACAGATGCACATTCCTGTCGGAGTTAGATAAGCTCAGTATCCCTTCTTGGGCTCTGTCCCCATGAAATGGTGTGGTGGCACTCAGCTTGGAGCAAACCTTTGGAATGCCGAGGCAGGGGGTGGCAGAATATAAGGGTGAGAGAAGTCCCCATCTACGCCACCCTGATCTGTGCCTGAGTACCTCATGCCCACAGACTCTCCTGATTGCTTGTCCTGGACGTCTCCCCACAACACAGGATACCAAGGCGTCTCTGGAGTCTTCGGACCATGAATTTAAGTAGTCATTCATTTTATTCTATCAATAAGCACTTATTGAATGCCTACTATGTATTATAGAGGGACTGTTTTTAGGTGATGAAAGCAGAGTGGGCATGGAGTTTGTCACTGTTTAGTCTTACCATTATTTCTCCTCGCTAAGGCAGAGGCCATCTTGCCACTGCAGCCCCCTTAGGCCCCGAGATCCCTAGACATCTCCTGGGGGAGGGGCCTGGAGGCCCTCCTGGCGGAGGTGAAATTCTGGGCCCTCAGTTCAGCAGCGCCAGTGTCAATAAGAAGGGGATTGTCGCCCTCTGCTGGGTTCTCGAGTCCCTGCAGGGCGGTGCAGCCAGGGCCTTTGGGCGCATGCGCCAAGCCTGCCTCCGCCCATGGCGAGGGACGGGCTAAGGAAGCACCGGCCTCGGACTGGGTAGGTCTGATTCTAGGGCGAAGTCCTCTGCGAAGAACCTTGACCAGAGGTCGCTAAAGGTCTGGGCTTTGGGCTACCGGTAAAACTTTAAATCCAGTAAAACTTTAAAATCATAGGGGTACCAATCATTGTGCGTTTACACTTTCTTACAGACATACTCTAGGAGTTCAGGAAAGTTCCTCCCATGAAACGGAAGGCACCAGTGCACTAACGACTTCTGTCAGGACGGGTGAAGACGCTGTGCTGTCCTAAGACCCGGGCCTTGGGAAGTGGCTCCTGGAGGGCTGGTGCGGCGGGCCTTCCCAGCCCTGATGCCTGAGTGCTTTAAATCATACCCTCCGCGATCGCAAGAAGTAGAGTCCCATTAGTGTCGTCGTTTACACTGCAAAATAATATACAAACATGGTGCAGTTTCTATCCAGTTATGGGGACGGTTTTTAAGGATCTTTTAATTTTATTTTTTAGAAACTTTGATTTATAAGGGAACTATAGGGGCCGGAGATTGGCTCAGTGGTTCCGGCGCCTGCCTTGCAAGTGCAAGGTCCTGAGTTCGATCCAGGTAACCACATACAATGCTGGGCGTGGTGACTCACGCGCACCAGCAATCAATACCACATACCACAGTGATGGGCGTGGTGGCTCACGCCTGTAATCCCAGCACTCGGGAGGCAGAGACAGGTGGATTGCTGAGTTCGAGGCTTGCCTGGACTACAAAGTGAGACCCTGTCTTAAAAAAAAAACTATAGGGATAGATGGAGTCAGGGGAGTATTTTGTCATTGTTAAGAAATAGAACCCCAGTCTCTTAAGTTTTCCAAACTCTTTCCCACCTGACATCCTTCTTTTGCATAACCGTACCTCACCGACCTCTTAGACTTCCAACCGGAAAGCCTGGCATTTTTTTTATTCCTTTCCTGCATCTCCTGCCTTT
>PVIC010024784.1:0-25751 GCA_004025085.1 Thryonomys swinderianus
ACCAATCTTACCAAATAGTTGTATGGCATTTCACCTGAGAAGGTGAAGTCGGGAACTACCACGTGTTCAAGTTCTACTCTTTTTACACTAACACCTGTATTAGTCAACTGTAGTGGCATCTCTGTGTCAGTTGTATAACACAGTGATCTTCTAATCTCAGTTGTTATCACTTAGGAAACTGTAAAAGGCCTCACCTGAAGGATTGCCTTAGTCAGATGTTGTTACTAGAATTAACAGTGTTTGTTTTTACCTTGCAAAGCTTTGTTTACTCTGGTCACTTTAATTTTGCTAATATTGTTAAGTCCACTTTCTCTTGTAGCCTGTTTTTGGCCTTAACTCTCACACATAGGACCTGTAGTTGGTAACCTTCCTGCTGAGCTCTCTTTTCCACGAATCTTCCCACTGGAATTGTCACCTTCCCCAACTTCAAAAGTAACCTACTTGTAACCATGGTAACCACTAAGCCCTGATAAAGTCTGGCCAGCCCACTTGCAGATGTGCAAGGGAAACATGTGGTTTTAGACCAATTGCCCCCCCTCCCTATTATCTATAAAACTGGATGGAAAACTGATTCAGTCAGTCAATCTAGGAGGGACTCATTTCCCTTATGACTGACTCTTTGCTGCCAATTAAAGTTATTGTTTATCCCAAGTTCTGAGGCTCTTAAGTACTTTTAAGTTCCCTTTGCCACTACAGGTGACTTACATTAAGTAATATTAGTTCCTCAGGGGAAAGCAAATCAGGTCTGTAGTTTAGACTGGGGATGTCCCACAAGTGTTCCTGTGCTTTGATTCTCAGGCCTGGGCATTGTTGGGGCAGTGAGGACGATTAGGTAGCGGGAACCAAGGGAAAGAGGTTAAGTCATTGGGGCTGTGCCCTTGAAAAAGATATTGGGGGTATGTCTTTGCTTCCCAGTTGCCAGGAGGTGCATAGGGTTCCTCCTTCCAGTGTGGCTCTCTCGATGGTGGTACCATAGGCGCGAAGCCACAGGGCCAAGTGGCCACAGACTGAGACTGAGAGTCAGACTAAACAATTTCAAAATTTAGTAACCAGGTCTCCTTTTTTTTTTTTTTTTTAATAATATGCAGGGACAACCATTTGAAACTCACTGAAGGGAAATTATTCTAAGTCGAAGAAGCTAAATACACTTTCTATATTTTTCAAGGTAGTTTCTCTTTCTCTATTTTCTCAAACCATTACTGAGATATAGATAAGTTCCACTATGTGGGTGATATATGTATTGCCATGTACATTATAATGCATAGATGTTTCACTTTTGGATTTATGCTAATATCTACAGATGTGTCCAGACTCTGACTGCCTGTTACTTATATATTGAAGTTTTTCTTCAAATAATTTAAGGAAGAGGAATTGATACTAACATGACATGCCATTTTATTTTTTAAGTTTTAGGGATCTTATTGCTAATGGATATTACAGGGCTAGGGAAATAACTACATTTTTTTTTTTTTTGGTCCCATAGTTAAGATATTGGAAAGGTAACTCCCAAATGAATGTATAAATTGCATTGAGGTGGAGCTTTTTGAAGGTAATTAAGTTTACATGAGGAAATTAGAGTCTCATGACAAAAATAGAAGCTTTGTAAATAAACAGAGACCTGAGCTCTCATTGTAGGTAGATGTGCTAGTTGGTATCTTACAGGCAGTTAGAGAGAGCTAGCGCTCAACAGAGACATTTTTAGCCTTGCGAAAAGAGAGAAGCTGCCACCCCAAGTAGGGTAAATAACAGAGATCGATATTCTACATAAGGACAAGTCACCTGGGGGAGAACAGTGGCCAGAGCCTCGGCCCATCCGCCCCAGGGAAGGTCCCAGTTTGCAAATCCTTGTAGTTTGTTACATGCTGCGCTTTTCTGTTGGATTCCCACTTTAATCAGTATTACCTAGGTGACTGTACTTGCAGCGTCACTGGTGGCCCTTAATTTTATTCCATCTTGAACCTGCCTCAGCTCGCGGCTTTGCTCCATAAGAAACCCCTGGGAAGTGAGGTGGGCGGGTCATCATCTTCAGGTCCCCCTTCTGCCCCTCTTAGCCAGAAGCTCTCTTTCTCAGTAAGCTTTTCCTAATCTTAGCCTCCATTGTTTCTAGAAGGGATGACTCTGTCTTAGAGAACACAAACTTGCCTTTCAGACAGCTAGCAGGTTGTTCCCCGTGTCAACCTGTCCCCACGCCGCTGCTGTGTGATGGCCTTTGACATTTTACGGCTTAATGCTAAAGTCGTTACCGGACACGAAATGCCAACACTTTAATCTTGGACTTCACGGTCTCTAGCTCCAGAGGTGCTTTTACTTGCAAATCACTCTATGGTACAGTAGCAAAAACAAAACAAGGTAGAAAAAATGTATAATACGGTTAGAAAGTGTATACAGATGAGCAAAGAGGACATAATGCCTATATTCTCAGACTCAAGGAGGCTGGGGTCAGAGGAATATGATTTGGAAAGAAAAAGAAAGCACATGCGTATAGGGGGTAGAGGGTCGTGGGTGGGTAGGGATATGGGTAAAAATGAGAATTAACTTGTGTCATACACCGGTACAAATTTCCCAATGTGGAGTGTGATTGTGAGCTGTATATAAAATGTACCAAGAAAGAATTCAATTTAAAAAATGAAAAGAAAAAAAGAGTTCAAGCCAAGCATAAGTGACTTATGACACAATGAGATGCTATGACAAAATACACAAGGACTGGTCCGTAACTCAGTGAAGAGGTCTGTGGCTGACCCCCAGTACTGCGGAGAATGAACAAGCAGGCAAACACAAAACAAAATGTGCCCAATGACAGTCTTATCCAGTTTCAAATTATGTCTCCTAATGAAAATAATCCCTTGTAGTTTATATTCAGTTTTCCATGGAAAAATATTTTTTTTATAGCATTTATAGTATGTCTCGTCTTTAGGGTCTCTGGTTTTTCTCTCCTTATTTGCCTTCAAACCTAGGACTGCACTTTAAGGAGACTGTAGTAGAAAAGCTTTTCTATGTGGAGATGCAAAAGCACATTTTAGCAACATTCTTTCTAGAAATAATGCCTTTAATGATTAGTCTGACAAATGTGCATATGCATATATGATTTGCATATTTACACAAGTATATATTTGAAGGAAGTCATGGCGCATAGTTGCACTTATCCGTGAGGTGCAATTGTCAAAGCAAAGTGTACAAGGCTAATGCAATCTTGGTTAGGGTTCTTGAAAAGTGACAATGTAGGTGCATGATTTTTATTCTGTCTTAACCCGGTATTAAAAGCTAACAGAGAAAAAGGACAGGGAGGGAAATATAGAAAAGAAGAGTAACACAGGAAATATTTGAGATAGTAAAAAATATATTCAATAGGTAAAAGACTACCCACAACCAAAACTAAGGCACCGTACTAAAAATTGAAACTCAACTTTATGGAAATAAAAGTAATGGTGTCTGTCTTTTGAAAATGCACAGCATACCTAAAAATAACAGCTCAAGATTGCCTAAAAGAGAGATGTTTTATTGGAAAGGAAGAAAACTATTTTATATATGATAAAATTAAATTATAATTTATATTTTACAATATTTTGTTGTCAGTCATTAAAGGCTCTTATGAAAATAAAGTGTTAAGCAATTTTTTAATTCACAAGAAATAAATTTCATGAGCAAAGAGCAATAAGAAATTATCCCTAATTTTTTTTTTTGAGATAGGTCTTGCTTTGTAGTTCAGGGTGCCTCTGAGCTCACTATGTAGCCCAGGCAAACCTTGAGCTCACAGCAATCCTCCTGCCTCTGCCTCCCAAGGGCTGGGATTACAGGTGTGAGCCACCACACCCCAGCACTGTGGTGTGCAGTACTTATTGCTGGTGGGTGTGAGTCACCTTGTCCGGTATTGCTGTATGTGGTTACCAGGAATCAAACTCAGGACCTTTCCCTTGCTAGGCAAGTGTCAGAACCAGTGAGCTAAATCTCTGGCCCTTATTTTTAACATTTAAGACTCTGTCATCATCCCACTAGTGTTATTCGGTGATCTATGAAGTAGACAGGTTGAAAGTCAATCTGACTAAAAATACACAGCTCAGGGGAGAAGTCTTGGCCCTTAACTTTATCTTTTCTTGGAAAAATAAAGGTAAATGTGGACACCAGGGACAACTATGTATGGCTCACGTGGCGAGATAAGGACAATGTTGTGCACTTATTTATATGGGAGAACAGTAAGCAGCACAAAGCTTTTGAAGATGTTTTTAGTATATGTGCTGCCGAAGCGAGCACTTGAAGATGTTTTTAATGAGTACATCGTGGTGGAACTGGCATTACCAATCTAAACACCTAGTTTTACATGGGGTAAAATTAATACTATATGGGCTGTTCAACTAGGTATCATTCCCATTGTCCTTACGTCCCAGGATGTTTGGGGTAGAAGAAAGGGAATGCAGATCTAGTAAAGAAAACAGGTAAGTAAGAGTCTGACTTTCATTTTACATGTACAAACAAGTCCTAACACTTGAAAAAAGTCTAGAAAAAGTGAATGCTTCCGAAGAGTGAATGGTAGCATCTGGATTCTGCTCTTCAAATACCATTTCCTACTAGAGTAAACCAACTCTTTTGGGAGAAATATCTGAGCCGGGGCGTGTTGTCACACTGCCTGGTGAGGAGACTGTCAAGGACTATTAGGGTGGCATTAAATAGAGTCAGGAATCCACTTGAAGACTCTAAGCCAAAGAAGAGAAAATCAGGATTTCATTTAGATAAATGTGATGGAATCAAATATTTCTAGTGTGTTTAAATGTGTGTGTTCTCAATATGATTTGAGCAGTCATCTTCTATAAAGGAAGATAGGAAAGTGATGCTTCATTTGAAATTGACCACCAGCGGGATATATATTTACATTTTGATACATTAGCCATGTAGAATGTACTATGCAATCCAGACTTTAGATAAAATAGCTATTATTTCATATGAATACTCAAATAGAGCATATGTACTTATTGGTACAGTAGTGTGTAAACTCGTATGTCAAGTTTCTAACTTCCAATGCCTATGAATATGATCTTTGGAAACAGAGCTCCAGATATATTTAAGACAAGGATCTTGAGTTATGGTCACCCTGGGTTATTGTAGGACCTAAGTACAAGTTCAGAGTTTTATGAGAGGGTAAATGAGACCGATGAGTGAAAACAGGGACCAAGATCAGAGTTTTATGGTTCTAAATCAAGGAAAACCTGTTACCAGCAGCAACTGCAGAAAGGATTGTTCTCAGGGAGGGAGGCGGGCGGACACCAACAGTTTGGATGTCAGGCCCAGACAGTGGTGAGATGCCAAGTTTCTGTGGCAATGCTCCACATCCAGGGGAGTCTTAGAGAAGTCAGAGACAGCGCCATGCATGGATTTTTAAGAGTGAGACTAATTTCTGAATCTCCTGATTGCACCATGTAGTAATATCGGGTCTCTGAAATATAACCCTAGATCGGTGGACTCTGATTTTTCTACTTTGAATAGTGTTATAAATTTCAATTTTTCTACGGATTAGATTATCACCCTTGACTCTTTGATGTTCCAATGTCTGAAAATTGTGGATAATATACAATGTGATTACTAATTCTCTTTAGCATGAATGATGGAATGTGCTGTGATAATTTAGAAATTGGCTTTTCCATTGTTAATAAAATAAAATAAATACTTCATTTAACATCTAGTTCTCTACATTTTTTGTACTACCCAGCTAAGGAAGAAAATGCTTTCACAGTATGAAATGTTTTTTGGCCTATCTGAGAAATTTAGTGGTTAAAAAAAAAGGTCACAGTAATTTTCATGGGCCACATGTTAGCAGTGAAATGAAATCATCTAGCATATGGCTTTTAAAGAAGAAACACAAGCAAACGAAAATCCTAAATGTCAGAGCAACCTCATTTTAGCACACATATATTTCTAAAATGTACAGAGAAACATCATCAATTAAAGCTCAGGACATAAATTCAATAAAAAAACATACATTTTAAATTGTGCACAAATCAAGAGAAACAGTTATACCAGATTTCTCTTAATTAGAATTTCCTTAATTTATTGAAATGACATCCCATTATTTTCAACACATACACAAAAAATTTCTTTCTAGAATCACAAAAAAAACTTTGTCAATGTTGTATTTAGTAATTGTGTTGGGTAATAGGGGGAAAATAAGATATAATTCTACCTTTGCCATGGGACAAATGTTATTCTTCATCATATCCTGCTACTTTTCTGATTTTATATATGGATCAAGTAATTTTTTTTTGAGACAGGGTCTCTCTGTGTAGTTCAGGCTGGCCCTGAGCTCACTATGGAGCCCAGGCAAGCCGCCATGAACTCAGCAATCCTCCTGTCTCTGCCTCCCGAGTGCTGGGCGTGAGCCACCATGTCCAGCAAATTTTTTTTTCAAGTAAATTTTCTGTTTACTTTTTAAATTAAGGAAGATTAAAGTCATTCTGAGAAGTATGATTTTATTTCCAAAAGTTGTATACATATGTTTATAAAATGGATATAAGCATACAACACACACATACATACACACACACACAGCACACTAGACAGTTTTTACAGAATTGCTCTCATCAAAAGGAAACTACATGGTGCAATCAGGAGATTCAGAAATTAGTCTTACTCTTAAAAATCCATGCATGGCGCTGTCTCTGACTTCTCTAAGACTCCCCTGGATGTGGAGCATTGCCACAGAAACTTGACATCTCACCACTGTCTGGGCCTGACATCCAAACTGTTGGTGTCCGCCCGCCTCCCTCCTTGAGAACAATCCTTTCTGCAGTTGCTGCTGGTAACAAAACTGGTAGCAAAAGGATCAACACTGGAGGTGAAGAGATACATTGCTTATGTTTTGTGAAGCTTTCTGTTTGTTCATTTTGTTTTGTTAACTGACTCTAGAATACAAAACTATTACACTATTGTAAAGTAGTAAAAATGATATTCCTAACGTGTCACTCTCATTGTAAACTTGAAGATGTTAGACCAAAGGAAGGAAATACAGTAAAATTACTCCAGGAAAATGATTTTAATAAAATAAAGTATCAAAGGAAATGGAGGTCCTAGAAGTCTATAGCCTTCAGCATAGAAAAAATTCACATACATTGTTCTATTAATACCTGTATTTTGTTTAAAATCTAATGAAAGAGGACCAATGAATCATTATTTTTTTCTTTTGCATTGACAGTTATGCTTTGTTTATTAATCTTTTTCATTTAAAAAGAACTCAAGGTCCTGGTTATTTTGCTTTATGTAACTGACAATCTCCAGAAAACTTGCAGGATTGAGTATAATTCAGAGAAGTTTCCACTGTGATTATAGTGTTACTGTAGAAGCAGGTGCTTTATAAAAGATGAATAAGGAGCAGCAGATTTAGCTCAGTGTTTCCAGCGCCTGCCTCGCAAGCACAAGGCCCTGTGTTCAATCCTAGTAACCACATACAATGCTGGGCGTGGTGACTCACACCCACCAGCAATCAATACCACATACCACTGTACTGGGCATGGTGGCTCACGCCTGTAATCCCAGCACTTGGGACGCAGAGGCAGGAAGATTGCTGTGAGTTTGAGGCTTGCCTGGGCACCATAGTGAGCTCAGGGCCAGCCTGAACTACAAAGCAAGACCCTGTCTCAAAAAAAAAAAAAAGATGAATAAGGTAAAATTGTTCCTCAGAAAGGGACTTTTGGTGACTTGTTCAATCAGAATTGATGAGATAGTTAATTTTTATAATCCTAAGAAGTAAAGGTTTATTTTCTATAGTTTGCTTATATTTCTTTTATATTTCCACTATCTATAGCTTTCTTGGAGAATACACAAGGAGATAAAATTTTGCCTGTAGTTCCATAAGCAAGCACCCCGTTGTGTTAATAGTAAACAGGCCCCCAAATCAGAAATGTGAGGCTTTGGACAGTGGCAGTACTGTAGCCAGTGTCATTACTACCAGAAAGAGGAAATGGAGACTAAGTCAGACAAACAAGAAGAGTATGTCTTAGTTCTGTCTACTCATTCCTGGGAAAAATACCTGATGCCCAAAGGTAAATTGGAAGGAGTTTATTCAGCTTCCAGTTCCAGAAGTTTCTGTCCTTAGTCTGTTGGCTCCAAGGCGGAGTGGCACATAGAGAGTAGCAACAGGTCGTGACAAAAGCAACTTCGAAACCAACAAGAGTCCTCCACAGAGTCTCTCTGCCCCATTTATTCGTACTTACTAAGGCCTTGCATCCTAGTGGCCTTGGGCCTACCGCAGTCATGACTGGATCCCGCACTCTGCAGAAAGTATGAAGCTGTGGGGGGCATCTAGTCGCAAGCCGTACATCGACTGTGGCAAGAATCAAGGTGAAAAACTTAGAGAGCACTCCCTCAACGTACCTATCGGAGTGAGGCAAAGGAAGAAGCCAACCTTCTTTATTATTTGTCTACTTCTCCCCAGGTTTTTAATACAACTACCCTTAGCCTTTTTGATTCAGTTTATTATCAGAGTTTTGGAGAAAACAGTGGCAGAATAAATATTGAAAATCACCTCACTACCCTGGAGATTTAGAAGCATCTGTTAATTCACACACTTCTCTGTATCAAGAGTCAGAAAATCTAAAGCCTATAACCAAATCTGCCCATTTGACTACTTCTTCTGGCACTCAAATGATAGTGAAATACCATGAAATTTACTAACTTCACTATATTTAAATGTCTGTTGCAATCTTACTGAGTATGCTCACAGTGTGTGCAACCTCACTGCAGCCATCCACAGAACAGTTTTTAGCATAGCGTTGAAGCTCTATACCCATCAACAAGACGTACCCATTTCTCTACTTTACCTCTGGACTGAGTTGAGCAGTCACTATTCTACTTTCTGTTCCTGCAAATTTAACTATGGTCACTTAGCCATACAAGTTGAATTACTTACTTTCCATGACTGGTTTATTCAGTTAATGTAAGAGCCTCGTGGTTCATATTGTAAGGTGCCAGTTTCTTTCCTTTGTAAATCTGAAAATTGTACCTTGTATATTTGCCATATTTTAAATCTATTGATCTATGAACAGACACAATTTGTTTTCATATTTTAGTTATTGTTAATATTGCTGCTAAGAATAAGTGCATGGAAATAATTGAGGTCCTACTCTTAACTCTTTTGATCATAACCAGAAGTGAAATCCTTAAATTATATAGTCATTTTGTTTTCATCTTGTGAGAAACTGTTATACTGTTTTTCATAGTAGCTGCATAATTTGACATTATTACAAACAAAACACAAGGGTCCTCCTTTCTCTACATCCTGATAAGCAACTGGTCCTTTCTGGATTTTTTGGGGGGAGTATAAGGTAGCATCTCATTATGTTTTGACTTTTATTTCCCTAGGAATTAATAATTCTGACTGCCTTATTATGCACTTATTACCTATATGTATCTTCTTTGGAGAAATATCTATTCAAATGAGTGCATTTTATAATCTGCTGATTGTGTTGTTACTGTAGTTGGCCAATGATATTTCTTTATACATCTGCATAGTATCCTTTTCAAATATTCTATTTTCATAGTTTTCTTCCACTTGGTGTACTGCTTTTTCAGTCTTAATTTTGTTCTTTGTTGCTTAGTACCTTGAATTTGTATGAGATACAGTTTCTTTATTCTGTGGTCTGAACTTCTACTGCTATATCCATGAAATTACTGCCAAATGCCCTGAAGTTTTTCTACTAGGTTTTCTCCTAAGAATGTTATAATTTTACATCTTGTTTTATAGTTACCTCCTTTTAATTTCTAATTAATTTTTGAATGTTGATCTAAAGGTTCAAGTTTATTATTTTCTATATGAATATCCAGTTTCATGCATTTTTTTTTTACTAAAATGACTTTCTTTTTCCTCATCGAATGATCTTGACACCTGTAGTGAACATCATTTAACCAGGTAAACTAAGGTTTTTCTCCTGGCAACTTGATTCCATTGAGCTGTAATGTTTTGTCAAGTATCATCATGGTTTAATTATTGAGGCTTTGTAGTAAATTTTGAAATAAAGATGTGTGAAAACTCCAACTTCACTGGAAACAGTAGAAGAGGGAAGAGTATAAAAATCTTAAAAGCATTATCAAGAAAATTATCCCCCCAAAACTGATGAAAACAATAACCAATATATTCAAAAAGCTCTTAAATAAGAGCAGTAAAGGAATTGATACCAGGTCACATTACAAGTAAATTACTAAAGACAAGGATAGAAGAAGAAAGTATGATGCAAGTAAAAAGGTTATAGAAACCAGATCTTTTCACTGGTATGAGCACCTGTAGATGCAAATGAGCTCTAGAAAGTATGATGGACTTTGTAGAATGGGAAATCTCCAAAGGAAATTTGCTGTGGGGATGTAATGAGGGGAAGGAATAAATATGATTCTGAAAGAAAATAAAAGAGCATGTATATAGGGGGTGGGGAGGTGTGGGTAGGTGGCGATATGGGTAAAAATGAGAATTGACTTGTGTCATATATTGGTACAAATTCCCCAATGTTACGTGTGATTGTGAGATGTATGTAAATTGTACCAATAAAGAATTCAATTAAAAAAAGGTTATAGAAGAATAGAGCTAAAAGAGTGGCAAAAAGTAAAACTGTGAAGTCAGTATAAATATCTTCCAAAAGTAAAAGTGAAAAATCACTGCTTTTAGGTAAACACAACTTGAAAGAATTTTTCTCCAGTAGATTATGTGAGAATAAATTTTTAAGTCTTTTGGCTAAGAGAAAAATGATACCAAATAGGTATTTGGATAGACTGCACAAAAGAGGAAAGAACCCTGGGGGAATGTAGCAATTCAGGTACAATAAATGCCAGCATCCATCTTGTGTGTGTGTGTGTGTGTGTGTGTGTGCGCGCGCTCATGTTAGTGGGAAATGAACTCAAGGTCTTAATGCTAAGCTACATTCTGAGTTTCTCCAACCCCCCAGTTATTTATTTATTTATTTATTTATTTATTTATTTATTTATTTATTTATTTATTTATTATTGTGAAACAAAGTGTTGCTGAATTTCCAAGTATAGGCTCAAACTTGTGATTTCCCTGCCTTAATTTCCCACAGTGTTTGGATTAAAGGTCTGCATCAAAACACTTGGTTAAGCATGCTTTTTATTACCTAAATTTCTTGAAACTAGAACTACTTAAAACGAATGTAATATGGGGTGAGTAAAATATGCCTGATACAACGAAAATGCATGAGAAAAATAGTACATATAGTGAGATGGTAAAAGAAATACACAATTTTAACTGTCCTTATACTATTTAAATCTATTATTGGTGGTTATTATACTTCAAACTCTAACAAAAGAAGAATTATAACCAGTAAAACAGTAAAACATATAAGAAATATATGTGATATGAGCCAAAATGACATGGAAAGAAGACAAAGACAAATGAAAAACTATGACAAATCAGAACAAAAGACTGAGTACATCAATAATTATATATTAGAGTTTAAATACAGCAAGTAAAGGACAGAGATATTCAAAATGTCTAAAAAAGTAGGACTCAAATATAAACTTCTATAAGAAACACAATTGAAGTGTAAAAAAAGAAATACTTGAAATTATACTGACATCTAATCTGTCATTCACTGCTCAAAGAAAAAAAAACATAACTATGCTACATGAACATTTGACAAAGTAGATTTCAAAGCCAGAATTAAAAACAGAGATAAAAACCCTCTTGGTAATGCTAAAAGATTTATCTGTCAGTAGAATATTCTAATCTTATATATGTATGTATCTAACAGCAAACTTAAGAATGCATGTGGCAAAACTGATGGAATTGGCAACTAAAATAGATGAACTCACAGCTATAGTGATTTCACTTTCCATTTCCTGATAACTTGTGCAATGAGCAGAAAGTCAGTGTAGATCAAAAATCCTGAAAAATATTATTTAAAATGCACCAAATATGAAAAACTGTATCATAAACCTGAAAAAGGCTTCTGAAGCTTATTCACTGAACATGAGAAATTTAAGACATTATATAGATTTGTAGATATAATATGTCCATACACTGGAAGACTCAAATTGCTATGATAGTTCTCCCAATTAATTTATACATTCAGCATAATCTAGTTTAGTATCCTACTAAATGTTTTTGTTGAAATGTATGAGGTGATCCTAGAACTCATAAAGGATGCAGTGTTGCTAAACATTTGTCAAAGAAGAAAGCAAATGTCAAATGAGGCTTAAGAATATACTGGATTCTAACAACTCGCTAGCCAATAAAAGTAGTAAAAGTGATACTTATCTAATGGAAATAGAAAGATGGCAAATGAAGGCTAAGAAACATGAAAGGTACCATAATTCAGGAAAGAAATGCAGTCCGAGGCCCTGCGAGGTACCACCACAAACCTTCCAAAACGCTCATCCTACCAAGCACTGGGCAGATGGCAAGGGATTGGAATGTTTAAAGGCTTCCGTTGGGGACAAAGTGATGCAGTCAAATTGCTAACCAGCTTGGCACTTCCTTAAAAAGTCAGATACACAATTTATGCTTCTGTCATTTCACCTTGGTATTTACATAAAGTAAACAAATATATCACCATACCAAAGCCAGTATGCAAATGTTCATGGCAACTGATACACTTTACTAGTTTATTAAAAAGGGTAGTCATTAGAACAAATATGTTTACAGTGTGACATTAGCTACAACCTGTTTTAACCCAAAATGATATAATAAATGCATAAATAAAGCAAAATAGCAGGAAAAAAGTGATAACATATAATATCTCATGGAGGATAAAAATCATTTTATTTTGATTGTTTCTAACTTACCTTTGATTACTTCATGAATAAGAACTCTTCTGACGCCTCCTAGTATTGCAGACTCTATTTGCTTAGATTCCAGTTAGCCAGGAGGTTAATTTCATTTTAATTGTACTTCACTGAGTGGAGAGAGGAAGGAATATGTTGGAGAAACTATTGCATATCATGGACAATCAGAGAGTAGTGATTTTTAAATGTTTTGTCTAAGATTTCTCAGAGGGGTTATCAGGACCTGAGGACAGTAATATTCTAGAAATTATTCAATCTGCCCCTATACTAATGTATAGTGCAGCCATGTATTATAAGTAGGTAGTATGATCAGACATGTGCTATAAGTATGTAGCTTTGTTCTGTTGCTTCTTGGCCTTAGAATGGTCTGACCATTCTAAGCACAATTCAGAGCACAACGGGGAATTATCAAGAACATTATCAGCTAAAAAATTAAACTTTTACTCAGCCTCTGAGATTTAATATTAAACCAAATGACTTAATTTTTTTGCATTATTCAGTAAACTTTATTGGTACATTATATACACAGCTCACAATCACACAAACATTGGGGAATTTGTACCAATCTGAATGACTTAATTTTAAGAGGTGCTTCTTTTTGTTGAAATTGATTCTGTCTCTGTTGGAAAAAGCATTTGAGTTTCACACATTTTTTTTTCTGCTTTTAAATGTGTACTGAGTAAATATAATTATATTTTTAATATGAGCAGTGGTAATGCCAATTTCTCATGCAGATGAAACTTCAATATAACTCTGAAGGCTACAGCATCAGTATATAAAAGAACACACGAAGTGACACGCTTTATTTCAAAGGTTTAACCAGTAGTTTTAGTGCCATTTCATGGAACAAACGTATGATGAGTAGGAATGTCATTTCGAACACACAATTCTTTAACAGGACAGATCAAAGGTGCAGAGGTGTAGCAGGGCAAAAAAGCTCAGGAATCTCTACGTTTGTCTTTACATGGAGAATGTTGGTATAAAGAGGTACATCATGATGACAGAGAAAGCTTCGGGCATATGTAAATTATTTTAATCGACTTTCAAGTCTAACCTACCAAGTTCTTGTATTCAACTAAATACTGTTTCTCCAAAACTTTAATGATTAGTTCACTTGTGAATTTGCTTTAAAAAAAATGTGCAGTGTTATTTTCACCTTTCCCAGAGTGAGAAACCACATCTCTGGCAGGTGAAAAAGTAAGTCAAAGTTGTGTGACATATAAAATGGACAGAGAACAGAATCGCTAACTTTTAGGAAGAAATAAAAGGAAAGCCGTCCTTTGACTATTAGTATGATATGTTGATAACCCAATTAAATTTACTCCTTTAAGTCAAATCTTAGCAAGACCAAAGTTGTGTACTTTGCTATCTAGTAGCAAAATCAGATAGTTGAGAAAACTTCCAGTAAAGATTTTTGTTCTGAAAGAAATATGAATCAGTAACACTCGACATTTATGGTACTATTGTTTTATTATAGTGTAGATTTATAGAAATATATACAGTCCCATGTGTAGTCTAAAGATTGTACATACAGCAGCTATGAATTTTTTCAAAGAGAAAGGACAAATATTCTTTATATCAGATGTAAAGTTTTAAAAAGAGTTCTCTTAACCAGCAGATGTATAAACTGCAGAAACAAATCCTGCTGAATCATTCAGTAAATTATATTGGACCATTCTAAGTACTATGCCATGACTATTCTTTGAGTTTGTCAAAGACAAGCAATGCTATTTGTGTGATAGCTGGAGAGGAATTTTTATTATGCATTATTTTTCTTCATTTGCTAGAGTAAAAAGACTTCCATTTACTGAGAAGAACCTAACCGCAGTTTCACTTCGAATCACTTTCAACAATCCCACTTTTTTGAACTCTTTGATTTCTTCTATTAAGCCTTATTACCTTGCCTTATCTATGCCATTTCTTCAAGATGTATATACCGTTGTGGTTTGTAATATGAGATGAAAAATAATGCGATGAAAATATGATCTTAGAATAGAATTTTTAAAATCTAACTTTCAGACAGTTTGGATGCTAATGACCTTTGAGTGGGTATCTGAGTTGAATTCTTTAGCTCTCAGTGTCACATATTTAAAAAAAATGATGTTATGGTCCTCCATGTCTCATCATTCTGGGTAACTGTGAAGAGCTGCTTTGTCAATTGTGATGACCTGCAGGATTGCAGGTAGTGTTGTCATGTTCGACAGCGAACTCCGTCCACCTGTATTTACAGCAAGGCCAACTCCCCCCAGGCTGCGCCCTCCCTCCCACAGACTGCTGAGTGTCATGTCTGGCGTAGCCAAGCCCTGGGACATCTTTCTTTTTCTCATCTACTTTGAGGCACTTGGCTCCAAGTAGTAATTGCCTAAGTCCTTGCTCCACGAAAAAAGATATTTCCTAGCAATCGATATCCTTGCTTGAATTCTTCTCCAAAACAGAGTTTTGGGGATGCTTCACCAATTTTCCCCGCAGCTGGTGATTCTACTTTAGCTCAGACACAGGAAGTGAGCGGCTGTCCCGCTGATATTGAAGCTGCGTGTGCACGTGGCCTGGAGGATCTGTACTGCGCCTGCAGCCTGTGGAGTTGCGATATGGAAAAGCAGAATCCCTCCTCAGGAGCTGTTCTAGCTGGTCCTGGAACATCAGTAATGCCATGCCTGGTGTGTATCATTTCATTGTCTTTGAGCCTCTTAGGGGCTGGTGATGGCTGATCAACTGAGTTCACTGACAGCGTGCAGGGATACTTTTGGTTTATTTATAATTTACATATAGAAATATTAAATATAAAATTTCAACAGACTGTCTTAAACCCAGAGATAATAAAACTCATTGACTTTTACTGAGCACTTGTGTGAGATTTTGTTAAGCATATTAGATGTCAAAACTCACAAGTTTGGCCTATAATTATGCAGATTTTCCAATAGGGGAGTTTAGGCACATGGATTTCTAGGTGTACATCTCAAAAGAGTTAGCAAGAAGTACCCTGAATTTGAACTGACAGAACATGTCTGTGACCTGGATTTAACTACTTCATAATTTTACCTTCTAATTAGTTCAGTATGTTCTCCAGTTGAGATGTACTTAAACATTCCAACAAATACTTCGGAAAGAAGTTCATATGATGGCCAGAGATTTAGCTCAGTGGTTCTGCTGCGTGCCTAGCAAGCGCAAGGTCCCTGGTTTGATTCCGGTGACCACAATGATATGATATTGGGTGTGGTGACTCACACCCACCAGTAATCAGTACCACACCCCACAATGCTGGGCATGGTGGCTCACGCTTGTAATCCCAGCACTCGGGAGGCAGAGACAGGAGGATTGCTGAGTTTGAGGCTTGCCTGGGCTACATAGTGAGGTCAGAGCCAGCCTGAACTACAAAGCGCGACCCTGTCTCAAGAAAAAAAAAGAAGTTCATGTGAGTTTCTTTTTATACACTGCACAAGAAAGAGCTAAGGCCCACCCAAGAGCTTTGTGTCTAGAGCTGTGTGATTGTATTTTATGTCTGTATTTGTGTATATGATCTTAGACATGAAGAGCTATGATGCTATTTATAGTCAGGGAAATTATCACCTTTTTAATTTAAAAATGAAACCATGAATAATAAAATAACATGATATCACCACTTTGATAAACAGAAGTATCACTTCAGGGAGTTTATATGTTTAAGTGAAAGAAGAAAAAAATGATCCCCCTCAGTTCAGTAGGAAGATCTAATGGGTCGAGAGGACATATGAAAGTAATAACTTAATGTCTGAATAAGATCCGGAAGCTATTGCATTCTGGATTGCTGATGATCACGGGTCCTTGGAGCGATACTGATAACACGAAGTGCTGCGATTCTTCTGAAAGGCAACGCACCTACACTGCACTTTTAAGGACAGAGTCCCATTCCTGCAAAGAAGTCCTTGTGCTGGTCACTAGAAGAGTATATACATTGCAATATTCAGAGCAAAGTAATGGTTGAAGAAAACTCCAGCATGATGATTTTTCTTTAACTTGCATAACTCTGACACACAATACTCTGATGTATAAGGGCATAAAACTACAGTACTGTACTGTACAGTACAGTCAGCAAAAATCACAGTGTTGCACCGTGAAAGAAGCTGTTACCCAGCTGCCCTGCTTGACACCTCCCCACCCTGAGCTCAGGCTCAGAGTCTGAGCAGCTGGTGGCTGTGTCCAGAGAGCCTGCCTCAGCTGCAAGTCGGGACAGTCCATTAAACAGCCACTTCTTTAAAGAAGGAATATCTATAGTTATGACACATGAGCTGTAATACAAGATCTTCCATGACAGAGCAGACTAAATGTTAGTACCGATGAAGAATAAATTTAAAAGCTTTTTAGAATAATACATACATTGGATTGAATATATCAAAAAAGATTCGTGTGTGAGTGTTTTGGTTTCAGAGAGAAGTGGCAACTCCCTCTCACTACGGAGTAGTGTTTTTGGTCATTAAATCTCAATTTGTAGTAATAAAAGTGCGTTTGAAACTGTGTTACTTGCATGGTAACTACAGTTTCTTGGATCACATTTCATAGTTCGTGGAAGATAAGGGTTTTCTCTCAGCTCTCCTTTTGGTTTTCTTCCATAATTCATTGCCTTAGAGATGGGCCTGAATCTTCACGCCATAACCTTTGTGCATAATCAAATGGACTACAATTGAAGAATGATGACATTAGAATTTAAGAGACTGTCATTTGAAAATATTTAATAGGTATAAATCTAAAGATAGATATAGATCTAAAGAGGTGATGTGTTTTGTCAAGAGTTTAGAACAGTATAATGGTGGCGTACATAAAAAGTGTGTGGGTGCGTTAGATGAAAATACTGAAATGTCTGTTTATAATAAACGTTAAAATTGACCTGTGTTTTTAAGATGAAGCACGTGCTATGCAATCAGTTTAGTTCATAGGTAAGAGCATTATTTCTCCTCATGCTTGCAGCATATTATCTGTAAGTGTTGGCTGGTACTATTTTTGATTTTTGATGCGAAGAGCTCTGCCATGTCTGCTGTCTGGTAAATTTTATCATTCATCTCTTCTGGGTGTCAACAAAAGATGAGTCAAAAGTGTCACAAGTCACGTGAACTACTAAGCTATGGAATGTAGTGAAAGTAGGCTATGAAATTCAGCCAATAGAAGCAGAAGGTCAGAATAGAGTAGAGGTCTGAAATCAACTGCTGAGGTTCATGTTCTTTCTGGGGAACATGATGACACTTGCAGAAAACAAGTATCAACACAAAATAGAACCAGCAATTAAAATCTCCCACTATTTAGCTGACAGCATCATTCTATTTTTTGCTATTGTTGTTGTTCTAGCGGATTTTGGAGTTCATTGTTTCTACTATATTCAAGTCAACATACAGAAGAAATGTCTTCAAATATAGAGACATATTTCTTGAATACTGCATGCTTTTTATAATCTCTGAACTAGAAGATTTTTTTTTTGAGACAGGGTCTCGCTTTGTAGTTCAGGCTGGCCCTGAGCTCACTATGTAGCCCAGGCAAGCCTTGAACTCAGCAATTCTCCTGTCTCTGCCTCCTGAGTGCTGGGATTACAGTAGAAGATTTTTTTTTTTTTGAGACAGGTTCTCATTTTGTAGTTCAGGCTGGCCCTGAGCTCACTATGTAGCTGGGCAAACCTCAAACTCAGCAATCCTCCTGCCTCTGCCTTCTGAGTGCTGGGATTACAGATGTGAGCTACCAAGCCCAGCAAGAAGATTTTGATCTAAAATAAGAAAGCTATTATTGCCCCATGAGATGTGTGTTAGAAATGTTACTTGATTATTTTATGTTGATGGAAGAGTTTTATTTTAGTGATAATTCACTACAGCAGGAGGAGATAAACTTAACAGTGAAGAAACTTAGTCTCTGGGGAATCTTAGTCAAGAAGTTGGTTCTCCATAGGATCCTCTTTAAATTCCTTTCTGGGAAAAGACCAGCACTGTTTTATAAAGCACACTTTAAATAGGTTAAGAAATAAATTTTGCAGAGAAAGGAAAAGATACAAAAGAAACATTATTTGATGCAAAGCTGAATTTTTCTATTGTGTTTCAGGTCAGTGGTTTTACACAGAACACAAGCAAATTTATCCCCCTTTATCCAGCACAATCACAGAGACTCATGGCCTTCATACACACAGAGAAAGATGACTTGGAAATTTTCTGGAATGCTAGCTTGTTGAAAACCAAAGAAAAGTAATTTTTCAAACATTTCATTCCTATATGAAATTTGATGAGACAAATTCTGTAGAAAAGGTTTCCATCAATGCTTTTTGACCTCTTTCAGCTGTCATTTTTAAAGGGCAAACAGTTTACAATCTGCCTATTTCCTCAATGTCTGTGTAATCTCTCGATTGTACATCCTAGAAAATCCTTTATAAGAGCACAAAGCTTTATGTTGGAAAAGTGAAAGAAAATTGACTTTTTGAGATTGTAGTTATTAAATACATTATTCTGAAGCCAAGATAACAAGTTGGTAAACATCAGTGAAAAATGAATACATATAACCAAGAGAAGGTTTATTCAGATCCAAATTGAAAAGATATTTCTCTAAGGATATCAAAGAAACTTTATGCAGGATGAGAAAAGATTATTAAATCTTAAAAAATATATGCATCAAAGAAATATAATTTTCTCTGCTAATAAAGAAACAAAATTGCATTTGTTTTAAAATATTAGCTGTTATATAGGTAAAACTAATAACAACTCAAGCACCATTCAAGTTTTATATTGTGATAATTATAATTTTGCAATAAGATATTAGCCTTTGTAGTTGTATAATATTCAATATTTTCTAATTGTTTTCACTTATATCAAAGTTTCACTTCTAGTAATGACCATAAGAAGTATACAAATACTCATTTTAGCTAATACTGTGTGACTACACTTTTTTTCTATTTTGGAACAGTGGTTTTTGTCATTGTAACTCATAACCACACTGTTAGTTCTTATCAGCAGGTAGCAAATATGCTTCAGAAAGTACTCATGTGCATTTTCATTCTGCCTAGTGGCTAAATATGTCTGTACTCCCACAACTACATGGAGAAGCAAATAAAGGGAATATATTTTTTATTTTTTTTAAAAGAATGATAGAGAGTAATACAATACCTACCCTGAGTCTTATCGCTAGGGTTTTCCAGACTGTTCAAGGATTCTAAAAGAAAAGCTATTTTAAGAATTCCTACATCTCCTTCCAGAGGTAAAATTGCCGTATAATTCCCAGCACTTTCACCTTATATATGGTTATTTGACTTTTCTTAAAAAATTAAGAAAAGAAATGATATTTAAACAACAAAGGCTGTAAAAGCATTAATTAGCTAAGCATTAATTAGCAAAGCATTAAAGTTTCCTTTTTTAGATCTTGTATGGCTTGTGTCTAGATGTCTCCCAAAACCTCATGTGGTCATAGGTGGTGATTTTAAGAAGCGTCTGGATCTAGAATGTGTAATGCTTGGATTAAGGATGTGTGATTACTAACTCAGTCTACTGATTGGTTTAGCATAGTTCTGGGTGTGAGTGCTCACCCCCAAGAAAGGTCATCCTAGACAGGGTATAAAAGAATGGAAAGAAGCTTAATTGTCACTTGTAGCTTGCTTCTTGCTGCCTTCTGCCTGCTATGAACTATTTCTCCTTTGTGATGCCACTCTGCTCCGCCACCCTACCTTGGATATATCCAACTAAGAGCTGAAACTTTTATAAGCTGTGAGTAAAATATATCTTTCCTTCTTTAACGTTAGGCATTGAGTATTTTGTCTCAGCAGTGAGAAAAGTAACAAAGGCAGATTTCTTCTCCTTGGTATGGCAACTGCCAATGATAGAGATGATATCTGTTCTTTCAGCATGTACTGAGAGAATAATAGGAAAAGGGAACACTTTATTGTTAATATGTATGTGAAGCGTGTATTTTCTATTAGCATGCATTAACTATTCTGGGGAGTTTGCAGTTCTGTGAGATTAAATAGACTTGTATAAATAATAACTATAGCAAAGGCATATATCATTTTTCAAATTCCTTATTCCTATCATTTTGTAGTTTAATAGAACATCCTATGAAATGGAACCAAAGAGAACATACATTTTTAAGCTGACTTATTCACTCAGCATAATGCTTTTCACATTTACTATGCATTAGTCATGGCACATTCCTTTTCACTATGAAGTAGTCTTCCATGTATTCATATACCAGGTTTTGTTTTAATTTTTATCTATTCACCTATCAAATGACATTTTCAGTTCCTAGTTTGGCAATGATTGTGAATAAAGACAGACATTCTTTTTACTGGTTGTTATGGCTTGTATCTAGATGTCCCCTCCCCCAAAGCCTCTTGAGATTCTCAGTGACACTTTTTAAGGTTGGCTGGATCTAAGGTTTGCAATACTGAGATGCAGGATGTGGTTTAGCATAGTTCTAGATGTGGATAATGGAGGGCCCACCCTGGGATGGACGGCAACAGCAAAGAGGCTTGTAGCCTGGATGGGATAAAAGGGAAAGGGAGGCTTGCTACTGCCTCCTGTCTGCCCTACCATGTAAAGTTTCTCCTCTGTCATGTCACCTTGCCTTGGAGTCAACCAACTCTGGAATGAAACTTCTGCAAACTGGAAGCTAAAATAAGACCATCCTCATTTGTGGATATTCAGTGTTTTGTCTCAGCAATAAGAGGTAGCAAAAGACATGGGCTTTTATTTGAACAGTTTTTCACTTCACTTTTGTATGTAGAAGTATGATTGCTAGGTCCTATGGTAAAAGCTTGTGTAAATTTATGAGAAATCCCCAGACCAGCTATAAAATTTGCATTCCCACAAAAGCAATGTATGACAGGTACAGTTGTTTTATGCCCTGAAAAGCACCTGATATTGTCAACTCATATGAATATGTTTTTTCTAATAGATATATAACCAAAACTAATTAGACTTTAAATTTTCATTACTCTAGTAGTGAATGACATTGAAGATTTTTTGTATATATGTATTCTATATTTATTTTTCACATGCTTATTTTTACATATATTTTCATCAATTGTCTGTTGCTGTACTTACTTATTTTTAAGTCCTGTGAAACAAACATTGAATTAAAATAAACATTTCCTCACTAGATTGTGAATGTCAAATTCTGTATTTCAGCAACAAGAAAGTAAGCAGATGATACCAGAAAGTTGGGGGAGTTGCTGTGAAGCTACTTGACCATGTAGTTCAGAAGCCTTTGGAAATGGCTTATGGGAGAAATTTGGAAATCTTTGCAGATGCTGGCTGAGAAGCAGTTCTAGAAGGCAGGGATCTAAGTGTGATAGGCAACTCTGGGCAGAGCTCAGAAAACAAGCCTCTTGACAGAAATGCAGCTGGAAAAGCTCCCAGCCAAGGGGTTTCAGGTGGGGAGGATTCCATCAGCAGCAGACTCCAGCCACGGGTATCTGCTCTGGGAGAAAATTCATCTGCAGTTTGCAAGTCATCTTGTCTGATGACTCTGTGGAGACTGAGAGTAATGTTGTGAAGTAATTGATCTGGTGGAAGAAATTTTAAGACAGCCCAACACAGGCTGTGCTTTTAGGCAGGCCTGCATTGCTTATCACATGCAAACAGCACAACCAAATAATTTAAAAATTTTGAGTTTGGCCAAAAAGGAGACTCCCATAAAGTTAGCACCCACAAAAATGGAGCAGAGGAGAACTTGGTTACTGAAAGATTAAAAGACAAATACATTGTAATAGAACAATAGCCAAAATGTTTCATTCCTGTCTACTCCTCAAGGAAATGTGAGGACCTCAGCAAATCTCCATTCTATTCTTTTTGAAAGGGTCTCGCTTTGTAGTTCAGGCTGGCCCTGAGCTCACTATGTAGCCCAGGCAGGCCTCAAACTCAGCAATCCTCCTGCCTCTGCCTCCCGAGTGCTGGGATTACAGGCGTGAACCACCACTCCCGACACTGTGGTATGTGGTACTGATTGCTAGTGGGCGTGACTTACCAGACCCAGTATTGTTCTATGTGGTTACCAGGGATAGAACCAGGGACCTTGTGCTTGTTAGGTAGGCGCTAGAACCACTGACCTAAATCTCCATTCTTTATAAACTCAAAATTGCAAAAGTAAAAAGTTTGAGAAGAGAGACAGAGGAGAAAATGCTTACAGTGGTGTCAGTCTAGGGAATGGAAATTGATCCGCCATGATTCAGTTCACCAAGGTCAGCTATTCACACACCCAGAAGCCTCCGCAAACACCAGCAAGATACAAAAGGCTCAGTTACTGTTCCGGTTCGTGGCAGACCTTGGTGTCAACTGCACAGTGCTGGTTTTAGGTGGAAGCAGAATGAGAGAGCTGTGAGACCAGGAAAGCTTCCCCCCAGATTTCAGAAGGCTTGAGAGATGTGTACCTGAGAGGACAGTGTGTGAAAAATGTTAAGTGTGCAGTTGAAAATTCAGTCGAGGCTCCAGAAAGTTGGAGAAGCTGGAGACGGGGAACACCTGAGGATAGCTATAAGTAGTGGGCAGTGCTGGCCCAAGGGAGTCCTCGAGAGTCACCAGCCATCAAGCAGTTTGGACGTCACATCTTCTGACAGACATCTTCGGGTGCTGGACACAGAGATGTGAGATTTAATGCTTTCTCTGCTGGATTTTGGTCTCATTTGATTTCATTCCTGTCTATTCTGCAATTTCTCCCTTTTGGAATGAAACATTTACCTTGTGGCTTTGTGTGACACAATGTTTATCTTTTTGATTTTTTACAGGGACTCTCAGAAATAGATTTGACATGAGCCTTAGTAGACAGAAATCTGGATATGGGGTTTTCAGCAGCGCTGGAGCTGTGAGGGACTTGGCATCTCCTAGAGATGGATTAAATACCTTGCATAGAGGGATTTACACGAGCCTTTTGGGGGCCAGAGACGCAATGCAATAGTTTGTATCTAGATGCTTCTCAAAACCTCTGGCACTCAATAGGGCTTTATATGGATGATGGGTGGGAGATAATTCTCAGTGAATGAGTCCACAGATGAGTTTGTAGCTACACATGATGTTGGGAGGAAAGCCTTGTTTGCAGGAGGAGGGTCTCTGGCCATGAAGCCTGGGAGAGCTTTTGTCCCTCCCGCCTCCTTTGGTCACTCTGCGTCTTGCCTGCTGTGCCTTGAGCTGTTTCTTCTCTGCCATGCCTCACTTGGCGTGCTGCCCTGCCGTGAACCCAGTGAGCTGTGGATAGAAATCTCCAGTCTGTGAGCCAAAATAAGCTTTTCTTCCTTCATATTGTCCGCATTAGGTATTGTGTTTCAGTGACAAGACAGTAAGTTACTAAGACAGTGATGTGCAAGTTTTAAAGGAAAGATCATGAGCACACAACTACTCAGGGTTGTTAATTTCCAAAGTTTCTAGTACATAGTCAGGTGCATATCTGAGTAGGTGGTTTGATAAAAAGGCTAGACTAAAAAGAGACGTCAGGTGAAATATTAATTTTAGAATTGTTAACAAGTAATGGTGTTAATCAACATCTAATTGAATGATATCTTCACCAGACTGTCTATAGAAAGAGAAATTAAAAGTACTGTAAAGCTGGAAAAGTTTGCAGCGAGAAAAAAAGGAGCAAAGAGGATCACAATGAGTCACCGGGTAAGGCGGGAAGAAAGTCACATCGAGAAGCCAGGTAGAGAAAGTGTGTTAACAGGAAGGAAGTTATGAGAAGATATAAAATGTACTGCTTCAGTAATTTTCAAGTATATGATGTTATTAACTATAATCACCACGTTGTATAATGAATCTATGGAACTTGTGCTCTGGTCTGATTTCAAGTGTGTGTCCTTTGACCAACGTCTTGCAGTTCCCATTGAAGCAAGTCCTCAGTAAGCACCGGTCTATTCTGGTTCTAAAGATAAGCATGTGGAGGTAATATGTATGTTAATGAGGATAATTTAGCCCACCTACAAATTATGTATGTATTCAAATATCATACTGTACACCGTAAGTGCAAACAAATTTTAATTGCAAAGTATAATAAAGAGAAAAAATGTTTAATAATTTTACATAGTGCTGGTAGATTTTATGTTATGAAGTTAATCATTCAAATTTTGTAATTTTTTTTCACATAAGCAGTTGAACAGACTGCTTTGGGTAGAGCAGTGGACGACTATATCTAATTGTAGGCAGCTTATGAGAGATGAAAGGGAAAGATAATAAATGTCAAATTTTGAAATTCATTTGAGAATTTATTTTGTGGAAGTAAGAATACAAATAGGTCAGTGGATGATTGCCAAAAATGGTGAAAGTAGTAAAGTGTATTTATTTATGGCATATTTGTTGTAAGAGGAATTAAATACCCATATATTTGAAAATGATGGAATTAATATAATATAAAAATAATCATGTAGGATAAATCAGTGAAAATTGCTAGTTATTAGTGAGAAAGAATAAAGTATAAGATTTTCATTCCCCTTCCCTCCATAAGATGTTCATGTACAAATTCCCCATGTTGAATTTGATCATAATGTATACCTAACATGTACCACTAAACTTAATTTTAAATGCTTGAGATTTATTTTATGAACAAATTGATTGATACTATTTAAGAAAGTGATAATGTCACCTTAATCTGGGAAAAAGAGGAGGAAGTGGGGAGACAGTTTGAAATCTAAATGGATAACAAAGAAATAAAGGGTCTCTTTAGCCTGTGATCCAAGGTGTTAATTGCAGAAAGATTTTGGTACTTTTGAATTATCTATAAAATCCTGATTAGAGGGGCTGGGGATTTAGCCCAAGTGGTACCATGCCAACCTTGGATGCACAAGGGCCTGAATTTGATCCCTGGTACTGCAAAAAAAAAAAAAAATCTTGATTAGAGAACAATGGTCCCCAAGAAACTAAAATAGACTTTCTTCCTACCTCAACACATCGACCAAGAAACCATCGTGAATCTCACTTGATAACGCTTGAGATCCCCTCTCTTCTCCTAATTCTCCTTTCTTTCCCTTTTCTTTGACCTTCTTCACACCTTCTCCCCTCATCACCTTTCCC
>PVIC010024785.1:0-25741 GCA_004025085.1 Thryonomys swinderianus
ATGTGAGACCACCTTGCAGGACCACTGCATGTAGGCTGAGTGCTGAGTCCTCAGTGCTATGTTTCATTTAGGTCTCCATGTCTCTAGCACGAAATACAACCTTTAAGATGCTGTCACCTCTGAATGCACTTGGAACTTTACTATTTCTCATATTTTCTGAAAGGCTTGAGAAAAAAGATAAGAACTAAACTCGACTGGTTCCTTGAAGGCCTTCCTATAAGTGGTCTCCAACATAACCTCAATAGCATTTACAAAACATCTTTCGTAAAAAATTGTCACTGATAATATCAACTCTGTTTCATCTGTAATGAACTGGCAAAGCAATTCAGACTTGTATGGCATCATAAAAATGCTACAGGCCTATAAGACTTTTCTCAAATAGTCATACAGTTAAAAACATCGGAATGTATATATTTTAAACATTTATTCAGAAAGTTTTCAAAATAAAATTGGTACTTGATCCTTCCAAAGATACCTTTGTCCCAAAAGATCAGTATAATTCTTACAAACTTATACATTAAGTTTGTTTTAGAATTTAATATTAAAATATTTATAAAACGTTATACTGTGTTATCTTTCTTGATTTTTCATTTTCTCTTTTGCATAGATTCGTGGTAGAAAAAGATACTGTACATAAACCCACCCTTCCTTTAGCACCACATACAGACACACAGACAAACCAGAAATGAAAACAAAGACGCGGATTTAAATCACCCTGTTAGGTAATTAACTGATGTTCTGCACTGAGTAAACTGGAGGCCACCTCCCAGCTCCTGGAAGCTGCAGAGACTTCTGAGTACACGGCGAGCCCTCAGAAGTCCCAGGCATGAGTCTCCTGCGTAGGGACTTTCTCCATGGTTTATTGCACTATGATCAGTTTCTTCTGAATGACATTTTTCATTCAAAAAGTTGTAATTTTGGATCAGTATCTAGGCTTGCTTTTACAAGAACAGAGGCCCCCAGAAACGGAAATTCCACAGTGGCCCTATTTGCTCTGCAAGCCCCCTGAAGACCGGTGCCGGCACAATCAAAACAAAGGTCCACAGCAAGTGTGACTGACAAACTTACTTTTCTATCAAAACCACCCACCAAGCTGCACCAAGCACGTCTGATTTGCTTTTTTCTGGACTCGGGCCCTGCCGCTCCCTAACTGTGCAGACTGAGGCACCTACTGTATCAGGAGTCTCAGGCTTCCGGTGCCAGGGAGGCTGGACCTGTCGGTGTTAGAATGGCAGTGGCCACGTCCCAGGGACACGGTACCTGTGTGGTGGCGGTGGAAGTTGTGCTGCTTCTGGACCCCCACATCTGTTGGAACTGGACTCTGATTTCTGCAAATGTCTCAATGATGACAGCAATAAACACATTCTGCAAGAAAATTAGAAACCACCGTTACCAAACCCTGAGAATGAAGAAGGAGAAGGCGTCCAAAAAGAAACCCAGGATCTGCAGAACTAGCACTAACGCTAGACTTTCCTGGTGTGAATGTTGCCACTACCTTAACCAGCCAGGCAAGGAAGAAGATGAGAGTGATGAAGTAGAAGTAAGAACGCCAGCACGGAAAGCTGTCGATGGCTCGGTACATGAGGAAAACCCAGCCTTCCTGGGACGAGGCCTCGTAGACGGTGAATATGCTGGTGCCTGTCAGAACAGAGGAGCACACTGAGTCAGGGCTGACTTTGGAAGCCAGAAAGCATTTTCCAGGAAAACAATCAGTGTTTACCCACGTTCATTTGTTCAGTGAAATAGTCCTTCTAAAGGGATTAAAATCCCCTGTGACACCCTACTGTTCTTGGTCTCAGGTTTTTTTTTTTTTTTTTTTTTTTTGAGACAAGGTCTCACTTTGTGGTTGGCTGGCCCTAAGCTCATTATGTAGCCCAGACAAGCCTCCAACTCAGCAATCCTCCTGCCTCTGCCTCCTGAGTGCTGGGATTAGAGGCGTGAGCCACCACGCCCGGCTCTTAGTCTCAGTCTTATAAAATCATTTCTGACTTCAAGCCAGTGTGATTGCAGTATCCCCAGCAGTAAAATAATTTTATTGTACCTTTTGCTGCTACATCCATTTAAGAATGTGGGAGAGGAAATGAACATTCAAACCAAGTGCAGGTATACTTAAAAAGAAAGTGTACCATTTATTCTGGCCGTGTAGGTCTTACCACCTTCAGTATGTTGAAAAGCACCCATCACAGTTTGAAACAAAAGGAAATAAACACAAAATGGGGTTGAACTTAAAGTCACTTTCCATGTGAAGACTGAAATATCTCAGGCTCTACGCAGTAATAGAATGGGGTTTGCTTTTGGATTCCACTAAGTCTACTGAACATCAAAATGTAAGGCAGTATATTCCCAGTAGCAGGGAGCTCACAGTACACAGAAGGCCTTTGGCTGAGAGAACCTAAAACTCCATACAGACAGGGCACATGTTTTATGCTCACGTTACTTCTGCGAAACTAAAGCACATAACGATCAAAATAACCTTTGCAAGGACACACAGTAGTAGCCATGGCAAGAGAATTAGCCCTGCCATTCCACATGCCATCAGTCTGTGGTGACATCCAGCTTCCTGTACGGACCTACTGGCACCACGAGGCCAAAATGACTTAGTCTCTGCCAAACCATGGCATTGGGCAGTTCTTAAGGTACTTCAGGTGCCATAGTTATTATTATTAAATTGGAAGTCCTTTGTTCCATACAGTTTCATGAGAAAACATATAAATGAAATATGCTATTTACCTGATGTTGTTTACTGGATAAAAACAATACATACTTTATTCACAAGTTCATATATATATATATATGTATATATACATATATACATGTATATATGTACATATATATATATATATGATCTCATTACATTCTAATGGCATAAGTAAGTTACATTATATAAGAGAAGCCAATGGCCATCCCTGTATGTCCTAATAACGTGGAAATGCACAACTTGGACATACACATGGCCACATTTCCAAGCTATCAAGGAGGACTCTCCAGTCAGGTGGACCTTCCCAAAGCACGCAGGGCCGTGGGGTGGGGGAGGGGCAGCGACAAAGGAAGAGGCCTCCAAGAAGAACCCACAGAAAGGAGGAGAGTGTGGCTCTAGTATCACCAATGCATGCTAACATACTTTCAGAGAGTACAGTTTTCTGTGTGTTGACTTTAATTTTGTTCTCTAAATATATGGTTATTCTTCCTCAACACATAGTGACAATACATGTTTATGTGACATGTCAATGCTTGTGTTGGATGAGCAATGGTCAGAACAGAATACTGGCATCTTTATCACTGCAGTTATAATTTTTGGTTGAGAGCATTAAAATCCTCTCTACTTTGAAATATAGAATTATTCGTTTTCAACCATAGTTATCCTAGTGAGCTACCAACAAGGACAGTTTGTGCCTATCCAACTGCAACGTGCACCGTTAACAGTCTTCCCTCCACTTTCTGCCCCAACATCCTTCCCAAGCTACTCTGTTCCCCAGATCTATGATATCAACATTTTAACTTCTACATGTCAGTGAAAGCTTAAGGTGCAGCCAGGCATGATGGTTCACGCCTGAATCCCCAGGACTCGGGAGGCAGAGGCAGGAAGATTGCTGAGTTTGAGGCTTTCTTAGGCTACATAGTGAGCTCAGGGCCAGCCTGAACTACAAAGTGAGACCCTGTCTCAAAAAACTAAAGACAGACAAAGAAAGAAGAGACGAAAAGAGGAGAGGAGAGAAGAGGAGCAAGGGGAGGGCACAGGAGAGGACGGGAGGGGAGGGGAGAGGAGGACTTTAGGTACAGAGTATCTGCCCATTTATGAATCCTATTTTGTACCTTGGTAAGACATTGTCACAATAACTTATATTTGCAAAGCTTTTTCAAAATCCTTTTTTTTTTTTTTTTTTTGAGACAGGGTCTCACTTTGTAGTTCAGGCTGGCCCTGAGCTCACTATGTAGCCCAGGCAAGCCTGGAATGCAGCAATCCTCCTGCCTCTGCCTCCCGAGTGCTGGGATGACAGGTGTGAGCCACCACACCCAGCACTGTGGTACATGGTATTGATGCTTGGTGGGCGTGAGTCACCATGCCCAGCATTGTATGTGGTTACTGGGATCAAACTCAGGACCTTGTGCTTGCAAGGCAGGTGCAGGAACCACTGAGCTAAATCTCTGACCCAAAAGTCCTTCAATTTTTATTAGTACATGTTTACAGTACAGAATTTTTACACTTATTATGGAAACTAGTACATATACATAATACCTCTCAATTCTTTCTCCCTCCTTCCCCTCCAATCCCTTTAAGAACTTCTTTTTTGCCATGATCAGATTCATTTGTGTATTTTATGCCTTTATCAAATTGTCACAAGCACAGTATAACAGCGTACTGGGCCGAAAAAATCACAAAGAACAGAAGACAAATCCAGGATTTTTACTGATTTAGAAGCTCAATAATCTCTGCACCACTGCGCAGAAGGTGAGCACGAGGCCACAACCCGTCCTCACGTCCACGGGGCAGGACGGGAAAGTCATGAAAGAGCTGAGGTGGGAAGCCATGGAACCTAAAAATGACCATGGATCCGTACACGTCTTATTGCCTTTTCTTTTTACCATGCTTTTCATTCTTTCTCTGGCTAGAGAACTGGGGGGCCAGTTCTTTTCTAAGGGATGCTGGTTAAGTTTACAGTATGTCAAGGAGCTCCTGGGAGATGACTTTAAACATGGTCCAGGGGAGAACAGCACGTCACGAGCCGCAGGAGCCCCGCTGAAAACTGACTGCTTTCATTAATGCTTCAGAGGCACTGAAAATGGACTGTACTTTTACTTTTGTGAACTAAATACGAAGGGCAATTTTAACATAAAACAAATAATATATGTCCTTTATTTTCTTCTAGTTACTGAAAAAAACAAAAATGGCTGCAGAAATCCATTACGAATCACCATTAAAGTTTAAGTGCTTTACCAATTTACTGACACTGTAAGGTTAAATCTGAGAGAAACACTGAACATTCTCCTTCTTCCCGCCCAGATGTTTATTACATCTACAGAGAAGTTGTTATTGGGAATTAAGGAAAAAATAGTACATGCAAAATATAATCTTGAAGCTTTTACTCCATGTTTCCTAATTCAACAAAGGGAAGACAGGGGAAGAAATAGGAACCTGTGGTGCGGTTCAAAGAGCCAGGTTGCTGCTAGCAAGAATTAAGAAAAACGTAACACTATAACCAAAACCACCACGGGAAATGTCGGCTCCTGCAGAAATGCTTCCCTTCTGTGTGAACTGTACTAGCAAAAAAGGCTTTGAAGAGGTCGCCACCAGATACTAGGGCCAAACCCCCGGAGAACCACAGCCTTTTCCCGTCACTCTTCTGCCTTCAGCTTTGCAAAGCACAGGAAAATCACTTCTAGAAAGATTTTCTCATACCTGACCAATATTTATGTGAACAGAAATCCCATCTATGACGCTCTCCGGTTGGGTGGCACATGACAGCCCAGAGAAAGCAGCTGTTCTCTCAGTGATGCTTGCATAAACCCTCTGGCATGTCTGGTGGGGCTCAGCTGCTCTGCCCTCAGCCCATATCAGGTGACAGTCCCAGCCCTTCCAGACGGCTCACATGTACCACAGTGCTTGGCACACAATCCCCTCATCCCTGCAACTCTTCCAGGGCTGACATTTTCCTGTGCTTCTGCTCCAGGCTCTGAGAAACCCCAGGGTCAATAAATTAAGCAACAGGGCCGGAGGGTTAGGTCAGTGGTTCTGGCACCTGCCTCACAAGCACAAGGTCCTGAGTTCAATCCCCGGTAACCACATACAATGCTGGGCGTGGAGACTCATGCCCACCAGCAATCAATACCACATACCACAGTGCCAGGCGTGGTGGCTTACGCCTGTCATCCCAGCACTCAGGATGCAGAGACAGGAGGATTGCTGAGTTCCAGGCTCGCCTGGGCTACATAGTGAGCTCAGGGCCAGCCTGCACTACAAGGCGAGACCCTGTCTCAAAAAAAAAAAAAAAAAAGAAAAAGAAAAAAAGCAACGATCAAATGGTCACAAGGTCGGAAGACATGTAAAGACATTTTTTTCAAATACATGCTTTAAAAAACAAGTCTTCCTCAATTTGAATATTGTACAAATAATCTGGAAGAAAAAGAAACTATTTTTTCTCTCCCTCCAGTACTGGGGACTGAACTCGAGCCCTTGTGCTTCCAAAACATACACGGCACTACTTGAACTAAATCCCCAGCCCCAAAAGGAACCATTTTTATAGTTTATTACCTTTATTTCCCCCAAATCACTTAAAATATATGCACACATATACACAAATTTAAAAGCCAGTTCTACACCTGTATTTCTGTCCATGTAGGAAATGCCTAGAAAAGATACTGATACACAGACATCTTGTTCTAGAGATTATTTTTGATCAATTTAAATGATATTTCTAATAGAATTCTTATGACAAGCAGAGGACTAGTTTGGGGACCATATATTCACCTTTTCTTTCAGCGTTTGAACTAAAATTTCTAGCCAAATTTGAAATGAATAATAATTCTACAATCATACCTGGGGATAGAATTCATTTTCTTATTAGAAAACAATAAGATCTGTTCCAAATATACATTGGCGGCTCCTGGCATAGCCCCACTTTCCCATAATTCTCTAGATGCAAATTTAAATCATGTAAGAGCAGAGTCACAGTAAGGATACTCAACCGATCAGGCCTCCTAATATCACTCTTTCTTTTTGATCTCTTCCACTGGTAGCTTAAATTCACCACTGAAGAAGAATCACAATCTACATGTAGAAGATAAATACGAATCTTGAAACTTGCTACTGGCTGCCTAGCTTGAGACACTTCCTAGAAGAGAATTTTTTTTAATAGCTTGAACAAAACTATATTCCCATCATTTTTGATTATCTTTAGGGTTGTATTTACCACTGTGCCATCTTCGGCTGAAATTTTTTCCATGCAAAACGGAGAAATTGTCTTTTGGGAATAGCCCCACTTGTTTCTTCTAATCATAGGTTACATAACTACAATTAAAGCCATCCTGCTCTCAAGTGGCAGGGCCACAAAATTGTGGTGATAATTAATAGAAACTAAAAGCTATGATTTACCACCATGCCTCTCTCAAACAGGAAGTATCTGTGTTCTATTCAAACGGTGACCACTAAGGTTTGGCTGTGGTTTGCCCCCTAGGGCTCCTGGGCTTGAGGCTTGACCCCAAAGTGGCCTCAGGAAGAAGTGAAACAGTGCTAAGAACAAGTCTTAGTGCCAGTGCACTAAGGCCTGGGGCTCAAAGAAGGGGTTAGTGTAGTTCTTGGGGAGCCTCTGAGCTCCCAAGACAGTGGGTTACTGCAATAAGTGAGCCTGACCCGGAGTTGCGCTGTCTGTTTTCTTGCCTTGTGATCTCCCCCTCCTGCACCCCTCTCCATGATTTCTGCCGTACTGTGATGCAGTCAGGGGAGAACAGTGACCAGCAAGATGAATCTGTCCCATCCTCGATTTCCAGCTTTCAGAACTGTGAGGTAAACGCATTTCTCTCTGTGTAAGTGTCCTGCATCAAGTGTTTTGTTATAAGAACAGAAAATAGACAAATAAAATGGTAAAATCTGATTTATGGCAAAGAAATTTGAGAATACGTAGTTGGTGATGCAGCCTTGATATTGTTGAAAAAAATAATTACACAAGGTTTTGCAATGAATAATTCCCTGCATCCCCACACTGAGAATTCCTAATAGAACCAGAGGCCCTCATTTCAGGACTGAGCACTACCCTTTCAGTGTTTGGCTCCTCAAGGAACATTCCTGGATTACTGTAACCCCTCCAGGTGCTGGATCATTGCACCTCCGGAGCCAGCCCTCTTCCTAGGAAAGCCAGTTTCTGTCCCCGTGGACGCAGACCGGGCCTCAGCTCCTCTACAATCTGCTCTCAAGTTCGGGAGCCAGCGAGCTCTATGAGTCTGGAGAGTTTGTGCCTCCAGCACCATAGATCAAATCCTTCATTCTACCCCAGTCCCTTTGCTTAGATGCTTTTCTCGTGTGGTTCTTCAGATGCAATGCGTTTTGAAAATGACCTGCTCATCTGGCTTCATTTCAATCTGGGGCCAGACAGAGACGGACAAGGCAGCATTCCTGTTACTCTAGAGCACTGGTCGCTCGCAAGCCTCCCCACTTCATTCTCTCCACTCCTCCAGCGGAGTGTGACTGTGCCCGCCCCTCGTAGGGATAAGCTGACGGCCTCTGCTTCTTCCAAACTTCCGTGTGAACCCCTCCCTCGGTGAGGAGGTGGGGAAAGCCTCGCATGTCCCTACCGCACAGGAATGGTGGTGCCTGGGGAGCCCAGGCACTGCTCTGAGGTGCTGAAGAGTCTATGGAAGTGAACGGTCCCGACCCTGAATTCCTCACCGATGCTCACTTTCTCAACTGCAGCCACAATGACTGAAGTACTCAGTCCTGGAAAGTGGTCAAAGCGGAGAACATAGAGAAAGAAACTGATTTTTTTTGCCTAACTCTTTTGGTAGAAATGCAGCTCATCCTACTGGAAATGGGCTGTGCTTCATTTAGTTTTTCATTTGTTTTGTTAAGTTGGTATGTATAAAGCCTGCCTATCCTCTCACTAAATTCTAATTTTAAACTCTAAAACTGACCCACACAGTAATGTTCTTACTAAAGCGAAGAACCAATAGAAATAAGTAACAGCTTTGAATAGCTTCGAGAGGAATCCACTGCCATTACCAAAAGGCGAGTTGTACTGTCAGTTTGCATTGAGGTCGCATTAACTGTCTTGTAGACGTGAGGTGTCAAGGGCAAGAATCCCCACTGGCTCAGTGGCTGGTACTCTGCTACGAGGGGCATCCGGAGAGAGGGTCCTCTTGTGCAGACTTGTCCCGTGCACTGTGGCGTGTACAGGTGACAGCATCCCTGACCTCTGCCCCTCGGTTCGAACAGCACCCAGCGGTTTCAACAACATACATTAGAAGAAAAGCTTATTTCTTTTAACATTTCTGCAGTTAAGTAAAGATGGCTGCTCACATATATATTCCACGTAAAAGATATGTCATATGCAGAATTAGATTTTAGGAATACATCAATGGAGTTGGAAGTATAACTCAGTGAGTGAGTGTGGCCTGTATTAAATCTATCCCCTGGCAACCCCTGTCTACAATAGTGTTCTTTGGGGGTCTCTTCAACCTGTTTTTGCACGCTCATTAATTTTGGAGAATCTGTTGTCAGTATTATTTTAAAGGTTTCTTTTTTCAGATTCTTTCTATTTATTCTTCCTTTCATTTATCCATCACACAAATACAAGATGTTGTACAACTGTTCTACAATCTTTTGGCATTTTGTTTTTAGTTTCTTTCCTCTTTTCACACTTAAATCGGTGAAATTTCTGCTGCCACAGAACTAAGCTCAATGATTCTTTTCTCAGTCACATCTAATATCTAGTTTACTTATGAACCCATCAAGAACACTCTTTATTTCTGCTCCTAAATTTTTTATTTCTAGTATTTTCTTTGGATTTTTGGTAATATCTCTCTCTCCCTTCTTCTCTTTCCCTATATCACCCATATGCTCTTTAATATGTTCACTTTTCCCACTAAACTATTTAGCATATTAGTCAATTACTTTAATTTTCAAAATAAGTCCAAATGATTGGGTAAGTATAAAATCTCTGCTGTACCTCATCTGCTTCTGATGCTTGCTTTGCCACTGTGACGTCTGTTCCATGATTTTGCCCGCTTTTCACAATGATTCGTACTCTCTGTTGAGAGCTAGACTGTAACTGAGGTAAGCAGCCAATCAGCAGGAGTCTTTATGTTTATTTTCCTTAGAAGCTGGGTGTGTTGCATGTGCTGCACATGTGAGGGTCAGAGGCTTGCGTTTCCTTCAGCTTCTTTGTTTCTGTCTCCCCTGTTGCTCTAGGTTTCCCTAAAATGCCTTCTGAAAATTAAACAACAAAGGCCAATACAAGGATTGAATGAATCAAAGGTGATTCTTTGAAAAGAGGAGAAGTGGACCCCGGGATGGAGAGAAGAGGAGAGTGAAGAGGAAGTAAAGAGGATGAAGCTGTGATACTGTCATGAACCAATTCCCTCACGATGAATTATTTACTAAGGCTGAACTTTCAGGGCTCATTTCCATACTTGATGAAAGTATTTATGATATACCACAATAATACCTATATACCATATATTTACACTAATAAAGAATTGATGAAAAAATAGAATCTGCACATTCAAGGTCTCAGATTATGCTGGAGCCCTACCTATGGAAGAGAAGTTATAGGGCATGAGAGGCCCTCTCATCCTAGATTAAATCTCAGGGTTTTTTAGTTAGCTCGAGTCCTTGACCTGGGATGTTCTTAGTCTTTTGGCCCCAGACTCTGGGATACAGAAAGGTTAGTAGGAAATTTACTTTTCTAACAGTTCTCCCTTCAGTTCAGGTACAACTCTGAGGAAATGGATTCCTTAAGGCCATCACTTTTGTAGAAAGACAGAGCCCGGGACTGTTTCAGAATTATTCACTTTGCACTGCTCTGCAGCAAGGGTGGAGGAGTTTGGGTCTGAACTTCATCTTGGGAACCTGGAAATGATCTAGGAGGTAAAACTCATGCAAGCAGGAGAAACCCTCAAGACTGCAGGCGTTCTTCAACTCTGAGACGACATTCTGCCACCAGGAATGACTCAACATCAGTTTATGTGTTTCTCGATGCATTGGCTCCTGTTTCTCCTGAGCTGTCATTCTCTGCATTTGCCCTTCTCTGAAGTTTAAAACAGTTGTTTGCCCTGTGACCACCATTCTCTATCAGAATCATTGTTGATTGTCAGAGTGGGTGACTTTCAAAGTGTTTAAAATGTTCTTCTCGGGAGGGTGGAAGTAATGACCTGTAAGTTCTTCACAACTCAAAGCAGAAATCAGAAGTTAATATAACTTTTTTGGTTTCTGATACAGATCAGAAGCAGTACAGTGAAAGGAACACATTATATTAAAATGAATGTTTTAATGAGTTAAGAAGGATAAAGGCATGGTTCTTTGCAAACAGTCTAGTCTACTTGGTCACATTTTGACTGATGCACTCAGCAGGACTGGGCTGAAAATGCCAAGTTAGCACAGAGTAAAGCTGAAATGCACTGAGGCTGAGTCTCCTGGCTGACTTCACACCATGGTGTCAGAATCTTTAGCATGCCATTTTGATTTTCCCCTACTAATAACTTTTTCTCCTGATATCTCAGTATTGGCCTGTCTTTCTGCTGATTTTAAAAAGCTATAAAATACATAGCTCAGTAAAAAGGGGATAACAGAGCAGTGAGTGAGGGAGACAAATCCAGTAATTCATGGAATATGGTTCAAGCAGCCATTATATAATAATACAACAGACTGAATGGAAGCCAGAAAGCCTCAGGCAGCTGATACGGCCTGCTTAGGGCCAGAGTGAGGTGTCTTTCTGTGAGTTCATTAGACATATTGGCAAGACAGCTGCACAAGGCTGGAGATCATTTGGCCAGTGCTCCTACCTTTCCAGCGACTATCTGGGCTAATGACATCAGGAGAGCAATCAGACATTTGCACTGTAGCAGATGGAGTGACATGAGCTTTTCATCCCTCATCAGGACTAGAGAAAAAAAATCACCCCAGGAATGTCAGCTGAAGTCCAACACAGAGAAATATATCCAGGTTAAGAAGCAATTGTTCAGTATTTTAATGATCTCTTATTTAATTTGTCATTCAGCTGGCATAACTAACTTGTTATAGTTTTTCATCAAGCGATGTAGTATATCCATGAGTTTTTCCTGGTGTGTATATTTTTTGTACAAATTACTTTTAAGCCAGCTGTTTGAAGTTTTAATAACTACCATTTAAAGATGTAATGTATGTTTAAAAATATAAGGAAACATCTATATTACTTTGGATGAACAAATCTTTACTGTTTTCTGATATAGCTCAGAATTACACTACTGATGAAAGAGTTTATGAGCATCTATAGAAATTCAATTAGTAGGATTAGCAATGAGAGAGCAGGTTAGATGTTGCCTCTTTCTGAGGAATAAGATGGAGGTGATGTTTGTCCACATTTTTATTTGATCAGTCTTGTCACTTTCTATCTTCCTACCAAGGTGGATACTTCTGGCCTGGGAATATGGGCCCAAGATGACCCCCCTGAAGATGACAGTTCTGTTTCATAACTCTTTTAAGCAGGATTACATTTGCTAGTCTTTATGGACTTGGGCCAAATACCAGCAGAAATGATTTAAGTTTAAAAGGGCACATGGACCTTTTATCATCTATGTAAACATCAGTGAGGATGCCTTTCATGTGGCCCATTTAATTTTTTCAGTCTTTTAGCCCTGATGTTTGACCTAGAACTCATGACTACCTCTTCTGTCAAAAAGATAGCAGCTGTGAGGGATTCAATTTAGAACATCCCCAAAAGGTTCATGTGTTCAGAGGTTGGGAAGATTACTGGATTGTAGACACACACTCATCACTGAGTTATCTTACTGGAGAATCTGTAGCTAAATGTGCTGTTAGCAGGTGAGGTCTGGTCAGAGGATGTGGGTCACTGGCACCACGACCTGGCAGGGTAGAGCTGCCTTCCTGGCTCATCCCTGCTTCCTACCACCAGGACACAGGCAGTTTTCCTTCTCTAGAACCTCTCACCATGTCTTTCCTGCCTTGTCGCCGGGTGACTGTGGACTGAATGGGAGGAGTATGTGGCCCAAAATAAACTCTTCCTCCTTTCAACTGTGGGTTTTGGGTACTATGTCCAATAGCGGGAAGATGACTAAGGCAGGGGTGAAAATATTATAGGTAGAAAAGCTAGCTAGACAAGTGGTAGGCAGACAGGACTGGCCCTCGAAAGCAGGGGGAAAAAAGCCAACTTGGAGGTTACTGTTGCCAGAGGGATAAAAACTACCCCAGCCGTGATTGATATTCCAAATAGGCATCTGCCAGATATTCTAAAGAGAGCACCAGCCTCCCTAAAATAAACAACAACATTTGACATTCTAACATAGGTGCCAACCTCCTGGAATGGAGGGCTAAGACTTTGACCCACCTCCCTGGAAAAGAGTCTAAATCCAAAATTCCCATTTGGGCTGGAGGGTTAGCTCAGTGGTTCCAGCGCCTGCCTCACAAGCGCAAGGTCCTGAGTTCGATCCCCGGTAACCACATATAATGCTGGACGCGGAGACTCACGCCCACCAGCAATCAACACCGCATACCACAATGCCAGACGTGGTGGCTCACGCCTGTAATCCCAGCACTCGGGAGGCAGAGACAGGTGGATTGCTGAGTTCACAGCGGCTTGCCTGGGCACCATAGTGAGTTTAGGGCCAGCCTGAACTACAAAGTGAGACCCTGTCTCAAAAGCAAAAAAAAAAAAAAAAATTCCCATACAATTGTTCCTGACTTGATTTCTCATTGGATCTCCATTTAATCTATGTTACCTAAACAATTATGTTTGTTGTAATCTTATTGGTTGAGCATGGTTTTGTCTGTTTTGTGTGGTTTCTCAATGTACCGATGTTACCTAAACTACTGTATTTGCAATGTTACTGTTCGACTGTAATTTTGTCCCACTTCAGACCCACCTCGCCTCACGGCTCTGTTCCATACATACCCCCTTCAAAAGGCCATTCTGGGCTACCCACTTTTCCGGGTTCTCCCTTCTGCCTCTCTTAGGCAGAAGCTTTCTTTCTCAGTACAATTTTCCTACTTAAACTTCCATCATTCCTAAAATCCTTCTTCGATTTTTTAAAAAGCAGAAACTCGTGTTTCAGGTTGGGAGCTAAGCCTTGCTCCCCTGCATCAAAAACGCTGATCTTTAAGGTTTAATCTTCGTAATGAATTCATGTCCAACAACACCTTTTTTCTTTTCCCCCCAAACCTTTCATTTTAAAGATGCTCTGATCCTCTATGATGTAGAATATACACTTCATATCTCAATTTCTTCCCAGTAAAATGTAGCATTTTTAAAAGTTTGCTTACATTTTAAATTTTATTTCTCTCCCTTTTCTGATTACCAAGTCCACAAGATGAGCCAGTTTTTTTCTTTGCTTACCGTAATACTTTGTGCACTCTGTCTATAAATAAAAGTATGTCAGTCCTGAAGTTAAGTAAGCAACTGAACCTGAACAGCAGACAATAGCCCAGGGAGAGGGGTAGTACTGAGAAAGGAAACGTGCAGGGAAGGGTATGTTGGAGTGTGAGCAGAGTAGCTACTGTAGAGGTTAACAAACTCGGAGATACGGGCAGTCTGCTCGTGTGTCACCCCGGACGATCTCCAGCAGGACTGTGGCATTAACTGCTATGAAGAGATGGTGCTCAAGGCCAACCAGCGAGCCGCACCTGTTGCCAGTGCTCTCCTGGGGCCTGTGGCTACAGCCCCGCACTGCCGCCACCCCCGTACGGACCACGGCCCTCACTTTGGAGATTTTGTCTCCTGGCTTGCAGCACAGACCCTGCCAGCCAGACTCGGACACCGCTGCCACGACCCTGCTCCTTCCCTTGAAGTCCAAATGCTAGTTACATGGCCCTCCTTCTCTCTAGAACGGGGTTGACGTTGTCTGGGCAGACTCTTTTGTTATCTCCTGTGACCTCTCTTATTGGTCCTCAGCAAGTAGACAGACCCATGGTTGGACTCTGTGTTGGGAAATCCCTGCAGGGCCCGTGTGCATGTGCCTCTAGACGGGCTCCGGCCTCTGGCCTTCTCTCGCTTTTCTCCCGGGCTCCCATATGCTGGCCCTCATGCCAGTTTGAGTGGCATTCATAGGTGGTAGGAAATCATCAAACATCACCTCAGCATCTCAAATGTTATGCTGCTGTCTTAAAGTGGCTGAGACTCGTAACACATTCATGCAAGCCAGGCTTCAGTTCATTTCATTCTCGTAGCCACGATAGTATGATTAATCCCATGTTGTGACAAATAAGCCGAATCTGAGGCACACTGTCTTCTGCCAAGATCACCTGGCTGGGTGAGGGGCACTCTGGATTGGACTGCATCCTGTGACTCATGCCATAACCTCCCGTTCCTGCCAGATTTTCCCTGTGTGTGTGGGAAGCATGGAGCTTTCCTCAAGTGCATTTTATAGCCCCTGAGAATCCAGGCTCCTCTTTATAGTTTTTGGAGCTTGGAGGAGGAGCAGTTAATCCCAGGAAGAGCCAAGTGTAGGGTAGGCGTATCTGTCAGTGCTAACTAGAAAAACAAATTCAAAATAAGACGTATCTGAAAGGTCTGTGCTGGAAGCCAGGAGGTGAATGTCTCAAGTGAAGGCAAAGACTAGAGTTTCTCTGAAGAAACACAAGTGAGTCTTTCTTCTTCTTTCTCCTTTTTAATATCATTCAGGCAAAAAGCCTATTGGTTGGTGCCACTCACATCCAGGATGGAGCTTCCATTGTTGGTAAATCCACTCAGTCACATCCAGAACTACACAAAGCCAAGCAGTTGGGTGTTTCCTACTCAAGGTGACATAACGTTAACTATCACAGTGGGCCTGGACAGTCAGCCACTGGGAAACATTAGCCATAGCTAAAAGATAGTAGCACATGATTTTAGCTCGGCACTATCAGGAAATCAATAAACAGAGACAAGCCCAGGTCTTCTTCGCACCCACGTCTCAAGGTAGCAGAGCAGTGGTAGCCTAAAATGTCACTAGACACATCCAACCCAGAGAAACTTCAAATTCTGGCAATGAGCTCAGAGGAGTAATGACACTGAGTTTCCTAGGAGTTTCCCAGACTAAGCCTATGGAGAGAACTATCCTATTGGCTCCTTTATGGGTTGTATTTTATAATGCTATCTAATAAGTTCACTCTTATCACTTTCTTCTTTATTATTATTTTTTTTTTGGCCACATCCCTGCCCCCTATCACTTTTTATTGAAAGTGAAGACCCTGTGGCTTCATGAAGCCGAGACATGTCCCTGAGTTAGCAAGGAGAGGGAGCCTGGAGCGCCATCAGGAGGGATGTGTGCTTGGCTGGCAGACATATGCTTTTCACTCTGCCATGCATGCCTGAGCTTCCTGGAACTTTCCCTGGCTAGGTTTTGAGGAATTTGAACAATCTCCTGTCTGGTGTACTTTGCGAAAACAAAATTCTGCTTTTAACATTATACAGTTTCACTCAGGGAGAGGTGAAAGAGAGGAGGAGAAAATTTCTTTCTGTGTTTGGGGTTAACAGTAGTTCTCTTGTCTTTTTCCTGGGGAAAGACAAGAGTATTTGTCTGCTTTCTTTCCCTTCCTCAACATTCCTCAGATTATTGTCTAACAAGAGTGCAGTGCAGTTAATTTTGGATATTCTTAGAATTTTCACAGATATCCCAGATTTAAAACACAGCAAGATTTTATTTATTCTCACTCATCTACTAGCTATATCTAAACAACAATTTTTTTTTTTTTTTTTTTTGCGACAGGGTCTCGCTTTGTAGTTCAGGCTGGCCCTGAGCTCACTATGGTGCCCAGGCAAGCCGCTGTGAACTCACTGTGTCTCTGCCTCCCGAGTGCTGGGATGACAGGCGTGAGCCACCACGTCCGGCATTGTGGTATGCGGTGGTGTTGATTGTTGGTGGGCGTGTCTCCATGCCCAGCATTCTATGTGCTTACCGGGGATCGAACTCAGGACCTTGTGCTTGCGAGGCAGGCACTGGAACCACTGAGCTAACCCTCTGGCCCCAAAACAACAAAAATTTTTTAAAAAATGACTCTTGTTAAGTGTGTGATTACACCTTTTGGTCATTCAGCAATTCTAACAAGTGTGTCCCATGATGAAAATTTAACCACTTGAGAAGTAAAATATCTAAAAGAGAAATTATTTTATAAAAGGAAACTTGTTTTGATTTTTAGTAAAATGGTTACTTTTTGGACTATATTTATTAACGTATATTAAGCCTGTGGCAGATACTGTGGACTCATCGTACCTAGCTGCCCACATGGCTGCTCAGGGGAGGGATATGTATCCTGGACGTTCCTTTAACTGTGGCTGTGTGACAGAGATCTTCCTTGCATGGACAACTTCCAACCAATTACCAGAGCACTTATTTTTCCCTGCATTTATTTTTCTTCTCTCTCCTTCCCCTAGAGATAAGCCAAGGTCACCCTGGGAGAGATGTGTTGAGGACGGCGGAGCTGTGGCCCATTTCTCTGGTTTAAGTTAAGTTGCTGGGCCAGAGCTACACATCCCCCCATCCACTCAGGGGTGCAGCTTCAAAAAGAAACCAGCTTCCTGTCCTCCTTGACCTGTATCCTAAGGTGTCCTTCACACACTTATTTTAGCCCAGTTCTTTGCATAGACTGATATTCAAAGTTGTCTCTGGTCTGTTGACACATTTCTCAGAAATTTCTCTTCTTCATGGTGATACCAGTTTGAAAAAAAGTGCTATGTTAAAGTCAATCTATAGTATTTTTTAGAATTTCATACATATTTGATAGTTCAGGGGAACAAAATAAGGGAGGTTTCAAAAGGACTTTCGTTAAAAGAGCTCTTGTTCCTCAGGAAAACCATTCCATTAGCTTCACCTTGAGTTGCTGGCAAGTTAAGCCACAGGAATTCACACTCCACACATACTCTTAGCCCCAAGAATGAATTTCCCGCATAGATCTAAAATAACAAGGCAAAATTTACGTTTAATAGCCCATTAAAAACTTGCTTAAAATTTCTTGATATGCTGAAAAGAGGTACTTTAAATATGAGATTGATACTTTTAAATATAGAGTTCAGGTTTCACATGCAATGCTATGATTCGGCAAGATGAACGGTTAATTATTTCTGAAGAATAATAATTATACTTTAGGGCCACAGATTTAGCCCAGTGGTTCTGGCACCTACCTAGCAAGTGCAAGGTCCCTGGTTCAATCACTGGTAACCACATACAACAACACTGGGCGTGGTGACTCACACCCACCAGCAATCAGTATCACACCCCACAAGGCCAAATTGGTGGCTCACACCTATAATCCCAGCACTCCGAGGCAGGCAGGAGGATTGCTGAGTTCAAGGCTTGAACTGGGAGGTTCAAAGGGCTACATAGTGAGCTCAGGGCCAACCTGAACTACAGAGCGAGACCCTGCCTCAAAAAACAAACAAAAGAACAACAACAAAAAACAATTATACTTTAATCTGTCTCACTGTAAGGTTTAAAGGGCTTTCCAGAGAAGAGCTACTTCTTATTGAAAAAAAGTTAAGATACAGGCAAACTCCTAAAAAATAACACAAACACACAGTCAAACAATACTGCAGTCTAACCACCCATAGGAGATCACATACTTGGAAAGACTACCAAGCCTGCACCTTGGTATGCAAGCCAAGGAAACAGGAAAAATATTTAGCACCAACAGGGAATATTTTGGAAAAACCACTGCAAGTCCTCTGAATTCCTAATCCAGTTTCATCATAGTTGGACAAGGTGGTAGTGGTGAAGACTACTGATACTAAATGTATGGTTCATGGTGAATCAGTGGGATTTATTGATAGATTGGCCGTGTGTGAAAAGAAAAAGATGACTCCAGAGGTTTTAGCCAGAAAGACTCAGTGTTGCTGTCAACTTGTAGAAAAGCATATTTGCACTTTCTATTTACACCTCCATCTCCTTTTCTTCTCAGCACTTAGTCCTACCTACACTACTGTTTATTTTACTTATCATCATTATTACCTGTAGAATTTGTATGCTTCAGAAACACAAGGATTGTTTTTATCTATTTACCGAAGACATGCCATGCACATTTGGCATTTATAAATTATTCCTGAATACTTTATCAATAACAATATTTTCTCATGCACTTGATTTCCAGAAAGGAATCAGACAGAAAAATAATCAAGAGACAATCCTTTGTAATGGAAATTAAGTAGGGACCAAGTTAGATAACAGGATATTTACATAAAGTATATATTAAAAATGTCATTAATCATTAGCTAGCTGCATGAGTCAGGAAAACTGTAGACGAATGGAAGAGTACATGTGACATTTTGGGACAAAGGCCAGACCAAAGGAGGAACAGGTGGCCTTTTGAAAATGTCTTCTTTCCATGGCAGATGGTGTCTGCATATCACAGCCTGATATTCCCATTACTGCAAATTCTCCAGTCCCTAATAAAATACAACTGTGTTTGGGGATAGCCACCTTATAACACCTCTTATTCCTACGCATCATCCACAGAAACCCAGGAATCACTCAGTTTCTTCTTTCTAGTCAAACAAATGCATAGAACAATTATTTGATTAAATGCAAAATAAGTTACACTGGTGAAATTCAATTTGCTAAGTCAAAGGTCCTCTAACTCATATGGCCATTAAAACACAACAGTGGCAGAAACCTGTGCAAAGATAGGAGGCTGAAGCTGTCTGATTATGCATCACGTGGACGGCGTATGATCTTTCAGATTGTCGGTAAATTCCCATCTGAAATGAGATTGTCTGTAAATTTTCAGCCGCTGTATAAACTTTCCAATTGTGGATGTAGGAGGATACTAAGGAGGTATAAAAGTAATGCTCCCAGAAATGACTGTAACGGAGATCCTGAGGGTTAGCTTTTCAGAGGCAGAAAGCTTTACAAAGGAAAAGGAAACCAGGGCAAAAGTCTAAAGAGTTAACACTAGAGACAGAAACAATTAATCATTATTTGTTTAATTTATCTGTGTAATTATGATCTATCACCTACAAGTAAGTAAATTATAATCTTCAAGACAAACTGCTGAAAATGAGAAATAGGTTTAAATAATTAAAGAAGAGAGAAATAATGGTAAAAAATTTATGAAAACTCTAAAATAACTATTAATCCCAGAGTCTGGATCAGTGGTAGCGAACCTATACCATGTACACTGTTTTTCTTTTCCAACAGAAGCTGTTAATTATGAGGTGTTTTTCCTAAACTAAAACCTCAGCATTCAGCTTTAATAGCAGTGCCGGCACTGAGCAACAAATAAGTAGGCTCAGGATTGCAGCTGGCACTTGGTCCCTAAAAGGTTGATCATCTAGGCCATTGCTGGTCTAGATATTCTACAGATCCCGAGAAAAGAAAATGCAATTTGCCAGGAAAGGCAACATGGAAAAATAACCTAGGCCATCTCAGGCATCAGTTTCCGTCTGAATTACTTTCCTTTTTAAAATCTGCACTTGGTACGTGTGGGTGGATTTATGGGTGAATGCATGGAAGGATGGATTGAGTATCATCGATAGGGCAGCTAGACAAGGAGAGAGCTCATAGGACTTAATTTCAACAAGTAATTCCACACGTTATCCGCTAGCAAAAATAGAACAATTGTTATGAATGATCACAGGTCTAGATAAATTCATTAAATTTCTATGTAGAAATTATAGAAAATTGGTACTAACAAAAACAGAAGAAAATGATCCTCATAAGAATATGCATGCTACCCATAAAAATATAATCTCTCAAAGAATGTTTTTGTTTTTGTTTTTGTTTTTGCAGTACCAGGAATCAAACTTGGGCCTTTGTGCATCCAAGGTTGGCATGGTACCACTTGAGCTAAATCCCCAGCCCTCAAAAAATGTTTTCTAGCCGGGTGTGGTGGCTCACGCCTATAATCCTAGCACTCGGGAGGCAGAGACAGGAGGACTGCTGAGTTCGGCTTGCCTGGGCTACATAGTGAGTTCAGAGCCAGCCTGAACTACAAAGCAAGACCCTGGCTCAAAAAAAAAAACAAAAACAAAAAACAAAAAACAAAAAAAAGTTTTCTAATAAAATATATTTTAACATTTAATTTACCCTTTTAATTGATTTCTAGTGATGATTAATAAATGATAATTATTAATACAAACTAATCATTAATATCGACCAGTCTAATGATAATGTCTCTTAAGTATAAAATACAGAGATCAAAAAGTATGTAATTAAAATAGCAGATTCCTCCTAGGAGAGGCAAGTCGAGAGCCCCTCCTCTGTGAGTGCTGAGAGGTAGCAGGGCCGGGGCCTCCTTTCCCAGTGCTGACTGCTGTGTGTGTCGGGCTTCCACGGGCTCCCGCGTGTCCTGAGTCCTAGAATCTCCTCTGACAAGCTCAGGGGACGGGATAGGGTTGTTCCTTTGTTCTTCCCGTGCCGTGTCATGTGAAGAAATAAGTGGAGAATCCATGCCAAGCAACACTCGAAGTATACCTTTACTACTAATTGAAGAAATAAATGACACTTTGTTCAGTATTTAGAGTAAGATACTTCGATCATAAACGAGGAGATGCTTTTATTTTTGCACACTGAGGATGAAAAACCTGGACCTTTGGATTGAGCTAAACACCCCTCGCCCCATCTTTTTAAAAAATTTTGCGAGGGTTTAAGTTTGCAGTTCTGAGGGTTTGTGCTACAGGTGTGATCAGTTTGGCACCGCCTTTATTCCCAGCTGTCTGGATAAGATAAAAGGGGCAGAAGGACACTATTAAGGTTCCCTCACTGCTTTTCCCATCTTCCGTCACCGGGAAATGTTGCTTTCTGTCACCCTGGAGCCAGCCGATGATGACTGAAACCTCTATGAACTGTGAGCTAAGTAAACCCTCCCCCTTCAGTTTTGCGTGTCAGGTATTTATTTTGTCTCAGCAATGAGAAAAGTAGCTAACACCCTGTCTGTGTAAATTCAGATGACACTTAGTTGAATAAAACCACACTGATTACTTACATGACCGCTAAGGAAGCATCCAGGCATTGCGTGCTGACCAGTGAGACAGACATTTTGGTCAGAGCAACCTCCTGTAACTCTGGATTTATTCTCCACCACTAGAGAATACTGCTATCGACAGGGGTCACTAGTTGGACAGATTCATCATGGTGATTTCTCAAAATTATCTATTTGTGCCATGATCTCAGGAATGCCTTATTTCCCACATTTATCTTTCCTGATGTTCAGTCAGCACTAAAAAATTATGCAAGGTTCAGCAATGAAAGTTTCCATTTTCTTAAATTCAAACATCAAATTTCTCTTGGATGAAAATCTTAACAAAGGCTCTAATCTGCCAGCACTAGGCTTTCCTCTAAAGAATGCACCCTTTTATACCTGTATGCTGGAAAATTCTTGTTCGAATGTTTTACATACCTTGCAAGAAGGAAAAATAGTGCTCAGTTTGTATGTTCTACAATTTCCAAATATCCCGAAGGCTGGAACCAGGTGACTACTATATTCCTAAAATCCATACAACTTTTGTTAAATATGTTACTCTGTATATTACCTAGAATAGACCTGTACAAAAATTACTTCACTGATGGATGAATGAAATTAAGCAATTATGTTAAATATAATGTACTTGTTGCAGTTATTAAATTGTTGAATACCTTTTACGTTTCAAATAAATTAAGTTATGACTGCTTGGAATACTGAGCCTCAATTTTTCTAGCCTTTTTTTGTAAATACTTTGTTGAAATATACACAATTCAGCTCATTTCCTTCTTTTACCTCATTTTAGGCTTTTCTATAAATTGACCAATGTCAAATTTTGTTCTGGGGAGGGCAAATGACTCTCCGTTACTTCCTTCAACTGTTTAGTCAAATATTAAGAAAGTCTATCTTGGATCTTTTAATTTATTTCTGCTTATTTTATACACAAAAGTGTATTTAAGAAACCACAAATATTGATCTAGATAATAATGCTTGATATGGGTAATCTTTGCAAATGAGGATTCACTACAGACAATTTCATGAGACACAAATGGGCCATTTTCACTATATCCTGGGTAACCTCTGCATGTATTACAGGTTCAGGGACATTAAGAATTTTGATCTGATTCATCTTTTTAAGCACTGACTCCTCAAAGTGTGTAGAAAAAATGAGTACCGGAGCCTTGTCCACAGAAGTCAATTTCTTCCTTGAAGCATCAGTGGTTTGAACAAGATGGGACAGTAAGCACCCGTGCTCCTTGGCTAACTGACTGCATTAGGACACAGGGTGGCCTCCAGGACCCAGCTTAGCTGTCCAGAACACCCTCCAGTATCACCCAAGAGTCTCTAGAACGGCCATGCAGCCCATCACCTAGGCACCCCTGTGGCGGTGACCCACAGCCAGGACACGCTCTCTCCTCTCCTCACACCCAGCAGCGAGCCATGCTGGAGCCCCGGGCTGTAGGGAGTCGCTAGTCCTCAGTGGTGGTTCCCTCTGCTCACATACATGTACTCTTTTTTTGTACAAAGTATCCCCTGTTTTCTAAAAGGTATAAAATTCCCTATCAATTTTTTTGTGAGCTGCAGTGCCAATTCTTCTGGGGTGACCCTATAATAATGGAAATGGAAAAATAACCCATCCATGGTGTGTGTGCCTGTGTAACACACCGAAGTATACAATTTACAAGTCTACGTGGCCTGCCTCATAGACTGTGAATTCCTTAACCTCTCTGTCCTGTCTGCATTCTTCATCCATGCCCAGGGGAGCGCCCGACACACAGCACTTAGGCTATGTCAATAGAGCTCCACTGTGCTGAGAGGCTGTGTTCCCAGGTGGCTTCATACATGACGAGCAGGATGAGCTTATGTTGGCATCAACAACAGAAAACAGTCATTGCATGGTTTTACCTGCTCTTTATGGAAACCCAAGGCTCCCTAACATGCCCAGTGTCAGAACACAGCAGAGCTGCTGTGTTTGGCATTTTCCACGGTCATTTGACCCAGGGGAAACTACGTGAGGAGTTTCCAGCTTTCTTAACTATGGGAGATCTATTTAACATTCATTTTTAAAAATGATTTGGTTTTTGAGCAGAAAATGCAATTAAGCCTAGGACATGGGTATTTGGTGTCCCTTTTATCTTTGTTGCACCAAAAAAGCAAGAATTATGTGCAATTAGGGAAGTCTAGAAGAGAGAACTTTTAAGGAAAGCACTACAGTCTTCAATAACTCACCATTAAAAGATCCTTAGGACTAGTGCTTAAATTTTAAAAAGCCTCGTGGGTACAATTAAGCATAGTGCATCTGTAGGATGGATATGACATTGGCCAAGATTATTCTCTCATAAAGACTTCATCAAATCTGACATGCCCCACAAACACAGAGATCTCTGCCCACTCTTCAAAGTCCATGAAACTAGGCCAAGGAAATAAACATCTAATAAATACCCACCTATAGGGAAAACGCCGCTGGATGCTGCTGTGAGTTGTATAAACTGAAAATAATAAACCGAGTACAATTCCAGGGAGAAACTGCAGATCAAATGCTCCTTAAGAGGAACATGATGAGAACTGTAGTTTATAAGAGCATATCTTGGTAGGACCTGCCTGGACCAAGACGGAGAGAGGCCCTGGGAAGGCAGCCAGGCACGTGAACGGAGGGGCTCAGAGATGCTTTTGTTCTCGGTTACATGGAGCTTTTCCCGTCTCACAAGTTGTACTCAGCAAATCTCCTCCACAGGACCTCCCGCCCCTCCCGTGACCGTCCTGCACACCATCAGTCTGCTGTCCCGGCTTTACCCCGTGCCTGATCAGTGATGGAGGAAAGGCTGAGCTGAGCCGATCCCAGATCCCTCCTGGCTAGATGACACTTTGACAAGGTGAAGCCTGCTGCTTTAAATCATGAAATCTGCAGGAAACATATTACCTTTTGAATCAGAGAGTTTGTCACAATGGATTTAATTAAAATACTGGTGTGAAATATATTCTGATTCATCACTTCATTCTTCTGGAATAACTTCAAAGTTTTTTGGGGGGAGTATACACATTTTAAGGCTTTTGAACATGCCCACAAAGCATGTGTTTTACTCTTGTAAAGAGAAAAGTCATCTTTAAGTCAAGAAGTCATGTTTGCTTATGGATTCCTATTTGTTGGGTAGAAGGACTTCTTCGTCTATGTAATGACAAACAAGTTGAATTTAAATGGTTCTTAGAAAGCAAACTCTCATATTAGGAAATATGTTAAACTGTAATTTTACTTTTATATGAAATGGATAGTTCATAGCTGTAAAAATGTACTGACAGAAAATTTATGGTTTTTCAAGAAGATAGCCTTCAGGGCTGGGTATTTAGCTCAAGTGGTACCGTGCCTATCTTGGAAGCACAAGGACCACAGTTCAATCCCCAGTACCACCAAAAAAAAAAAAAAAAGGAAGATAGCTTTCAAACTCTTTAGGCATATACAGCTTGGTAGGTTGAGTATTTTTCTTTTGAAATCAACCCCAAACACACAGCTCCTAAAACTAAATTCTCATCTTTAGTATCACACACTGGTTCTTGTGCTCCTGTCTGTTTTGTTTCTCCCTCTCATGTGGTGAAAATACTTCTTGGCATCCAGTGCACTTGATTTTCCTTCCTGTTCTGCTTGTGAGCACAGAGCATACACTTCATCCTCCCAGTTACTACACCATCTACACTATTCGTATTTAGTATACCAACCTCGACCTTCTGGAATTCCACTCACAACAACAAAGCCAGTCTTGTAGATGTCTGCCAACTTCCAAGCCATGAAAGAATTTAAGAAAGCTTTTTAGTTTCCTCAAATTACATCTTACAGAAATACATGCAAACTAAGGGTATTGCAAGTCCTTAGCATTCTAAGATAAAATATAAATCTCTGAGGCTTGATTTTAGATTAAGATTGGTATTGTCCCCCTTGAGTTTCTGTTTTAGAAGTAAAATAAAAGATCGGGGGCCATTTTCCATGCTAAAATCACTGGGTATTTAGGTTTGCACTTTTTAGATATTTGACATACTCAATAATGCTGCAAAGTAGAGCCCTTGCTATGTGCCATTATTTCCAGCACCATGTCATTCTTTTTTATAGAAAAATAGGTGGGTAGGGAAAGAAAAAGGCTATACTTTTGTGTCCTATTAGATGTCTCATGGTCTTCTAAGACT
>PVIC010024786.1:5152-25866 GCA_004025085.1 Thryonomys swinderianus
CCTGCCATTCACGAAGTGCCTATAATGTACTGGGGCCAGACCATTCTCAGCACTTCCATCAAGGACCACACAAAACCAAGAAGTAAAGAATTACAGCGATGAAACACCGTGTCTGAGAAGCACCAAAAGGGTGTGCAAAGAGTATGCGTGTGTTCATAGGGCCCTCAGTGGATACTGAAGGGAGGGAGGGAAGAGGGGGTACAAAAGCCCTTACCCAGATGGTGGACTGGCTGTCCTTGCCCTGTGAGGAGAAAGGACAGAGGGGAGACGTGCTCAGAGAGGGCAGGACTGGCACAGCACAAGCAGGTGAGTGAGGGAGGTTCCTGGTAAGACACAGGTAGGAGCAGAGCCAAGGTCGGGAGACACTGAAAGGTACAGGGAACAAATCAGGGACAAGAGGAGGTCAAGTCCTTGTGGGCGGGTTGAAGGGGGTTGAACAGGCTTTGCAGTTTTTCCTACCTGGGCGCCAGGGCTCCAGGGGCACAGGGCGGCTCCAGGGCCCATCACCGGCAGAGGTGTAGGCTGCCACAGACACGGTCAGGTTCGGCATGGGCCCACTCCGCAGTTCTAGGGCCACTTCCCGAGTTAGTCCGACATCCATGAGCACCTAGTGGGTTGGAGCAGAATCAGGGGAAACCCCAGGCCCCTAAATTTCAAGCCTGCACCCTTGACCTCAGCTCCTCGGCTCTTTCTCAAAACCATTTTCTCATCTTCCACCTGTCACCCCCTGCCCTCTGCTCTCCGTCCTTCATTTCCATTGCCCACCGGAACCTACCGTGCCGGGAAGGGACTGCGCGGCCTGTGCCCCAGCATGTCCTCAGTCCCTTTGTGCTGCTCTCGGGAAAGGAGACTAGGCTGTCAATGCTGAGAAACTGAATTATCTTTTTATCTTCACCTTTCCCAACGCCTTCTCTCTCCACCTTGGGGTATTGCCAGCCCAGCTACTTACTACCTCTGTGCAAATCAGGGGGAAAAAAACACCCCCTTCCTCAAAATGCAACACAGTGGCCTACTGTAAAACTGTTAATCTATGGAAATGCTTTTCAGTGGGTCATAAACAGTTATTCCCAACCCTCCTTCGGATCCCCTAAGCACCCCTGAATGTGCTTCACTACCTAGTACCCGAACTGCGCACAAGTCCACATCTGCCTTGCTGTCTTCCTCGCTCCGTCTCCCTCCTCACCCAACCATTCCAGCCCCGCCCAGCCAGAGCACCCACCTCAGGGGTGTCCTGGCCTCGGTAAGCCAGCCGGTACCCTAACAGGGTGCCCTGCAGGGGTGCCCTTGGCTCCTGCCAACGCACGAGGACCTGGCTCCCGTTCCGCATGGCGCTAATGTTCTCAGGGGGGCCCAGGGGCACTAGAGGACAGGGAAGAGGGGAAGCTGGCACCCCCGCCTCTTCCTGACCTCCCCCACCCCCGTTCCCAGGAAGTGGCAGTGGGGGCAGAAGGCATGTTCCTGCAGGCTTCTGTGAGCAGAGGCTTGGGGGAGAGATCTGGGAGGGATGCCCAGCGGCGTGGGGTGGGGGTGGGGTGGGCCAGGACTGAAGGGAAGGCCATGTGGAGTAAAGAGGCGCGAGGATGCTGGGGGGGTCACTGAGGCAAGCGAGGTCCAGCGGGGTGTCGGTGACAGCCCTTCAGGACTCTTACCTCCCTCCGGTGTCTCCACAGGAAGCCAGTGTGTCCAGGGCGAGGGGCCCTGGCTGCTGGCACAGGACACCCGGATGTGATAAGCAGTGTGAGGATGGAGACTGCCCAAGCGAAGCTGGTGAGGGGGCACCGATGCTCTCAGCATGAAGGGCTCCTCCGGGGGTTCAGGCTCTCCCAGCCAGCTGCCAGCCCCATCATCCGACAGCACAGCCTGAGGAGAGGGAAGGGTGTGAGGATGGGACTACTCTGCCATTACCCACAACTGTCACATGACTCTTGCTGGTGGTGTCCTAGCCACACGTGTGTGCACATGTGAGAGTGTGTGTGTGCGCATGTGCTGTAGCTACATGTTAGGATAACATGGATGCTGGGATTTGCAGAGCAAAGAAACCATGCCACTGTGTAATAGTGGCACAGCCAAAGCCCCCTCCAGCCAGCCAGCCTCGCTCTCTCCCTGCCATGGGAACTGGACTCAGGTCTTTCACACTGAGCTACATCACCAGCCTTTAAAAACATGCATTTCAGCCAGGTGTGGTGGCTCACGCCTGTCATCCCAGCACTTGGAAGGCAGAGGCAGGAGGACTGCTGAGTTCCAGGCTTGCCTGGGCTACATAGTGAGCTGAGAGCCAGCCTGAACTACAAAGCAAGACCCTATCTCCAAAAAAACAAAAACAAAAACAAAAAAACCCTGCATTTAGACAGGGTCTGGCTAAATTGCTAAATTGTCCAGGCTGGGCTGGAATTGACAATCTTCCTGCCCAGCCTCCCAGAGTGCTGGGATTACAAGTGTGCACTATGGTGCCCAGCTGGTTTATTTCTTTTCTTTTCTTTTTCTTTCTTTCTTTTTTTTTTTCATAGTACTGGGGATTGCACTTGGGCCCTTGTGCATCCAAGGTTGGTGCAGTACCACTTGATCTAAATCCCCAGCCCTGGCTTATTTTTCCCTTTGAGCCTCAGCTTCCTCTCCTGGAAAATGGAGGCTAAGATGCACAAAGGCCTCACAGGGCTGTGCAAGGATTAAATGTATGCGGTGGGAGCCAAGGGTGTGGTATGCATCTGTAACCCAGTGCTCTGGGGAAGACTGAGGTGGGAGGATTGCAGGTTTGACTGTTAAGGCCACTTTAACAACTTAGCAAGACCCTGTCTCAAAATAAGAAAGAAGAAAAAGGGCTTGGGGTATAGTGAAGTGTGAAGGACATGGGTTTAATCTCCAGCACTACAAAAACAAACACACAATGACCTCCCCCAAAACCATGCCTTTACTGACATCATTCTGAGCCTTCACACATCTGAATTCTTTTGGGGAGAAGTGGGGGTGAGGGAGAGAAAGAGACAGGGAGAGAGGGAGAGAGAGAGAGAGAAAGATTGATTCCAGTTTCTGTCACTGGAAAACAGGCCTCAGAGTCTGACCTATCAAGGCATAAAGCTTAATGCCAGTACATATAGATGTTTTGGCATATCCTACTTGCAATTACTAATATAGTTTTTCCTTTGACACAGTCTTGCTATACAATTCTGGCTGGCCTCGAACTTGTGGCAATCCTCCTGCCTCGATCTCCCAAGTGCTGGGATTACAAGTGTGTACCACCTTGCCAGGCAGTACCTAACATTTCTTGGGGGATGAGTGTGTGCCAAGCTCCCTGTCGAGCAAGCTCTTGGATGAACTCGCTGACTTTTCCCAGTATCCCATGGGCTCGATCTCCTTTCTCATTCCCGTTTTACAGGTGAAGAAGCAGCTGAGGCCCAGCCTTGTTACACAGCCCGCCCAAAGTCACACATCCCCCAGGGGAGAGGAGGACACCACTGCGCGACCCAGGGAGAACGTGGGCAGACGGTAGGTAGCGGGATGGGGCCAGGCTTCCTCTGTGCCTGCTCTCTGACCCACAGGGGTAGCTAGGAAGAGGAAGCTCTCTGCCAGGACAGAGTGGAGATGGGCGCAGACTGTGGGTTCATGCCCACTCCCACTTCTCTTTTTCCTGGGACAGGCAAGGTCCTCCTGCTGGAGCCCTTCAGGCCCAGCCCCCTTATAGCAGGAAGTGAGATCTGGAAAGGGAAGGGGATATACTTCTGCTTTCCTGGGGACCTTTGGTGGTGTGGGCAGGGGTGCAGCTGACATCCATCCTGCCATTTGAGGTCTCCCATATCAGGCCAGCCTGTGGGATTGAATCTCAGCTTTTCCCGTCAGCCATGGGGAGGTGGGACACGTCCCTGCACTTCTCCGGGTCTCACTTCCTTACTTGGAAAAGGGCAAGACGTATGGGGCTTGTCTTCCAGGGTGAAAGACAAGCAGAGACAGCCAGGGTAAGTGTCAGAAAGAGTTTCTGGGGCTCAGGGTATAGCTTAGTGATAGGGCGATTGCCTAGATGTGTGAGGCCCTGGGCTCCATCCCCAGAACCACATTTTAAAAAAACCAAAACAAAACAAAAGGAAGAAGGCCAATTGCTGTTGAAGCACTGGCTCCAAATGGCCTCTATGAGGTCTGCAGCACCACTGGGATTGGTGAGATAGGGCTTGAGTCTTACGTCTGCTACTTCCTGGCTCTGACCTGTGTGAGCCACTTAACTTCTTTGAACCTTAGTTCCTTCATCTGGAAAATGGGTTTATCCGTAAACTGCCTGTCACAAACACACAAAAGAATATACACAAGGCCTGGCACACGGGTAACCCTCACCGAAGTTGATCATGAGTGACACTGTCCTCTCACATTACAGGCGCTGTCTGTCCTGTCTTCACCTCCAACTTCCAATCTCAGAGAACGTAACCTTAGATGTGAGCTTTGCATGTATGGAGCTGGGCAATCTATTTTTGTTCATCTTTGTGTAGGAACAATTTCAGGGGAGCGGGTGGGTCTAGCTGGTCTGAGTCAGAAAACATTCCCACTGTCTGGCAGGGCCTGGGCTATAAGGAGGAGCCAGGGTGATAGACTCCCTCACACAGGCCACAGGCCAGTAGGGCAGCCTCACCTCGGACAGGGACGACCAGAGTGCTCACTCAGGCTGAAGCAGAAGCACAGAACTGTGGGTGCCCAGTGGTGACAGAAACAACTCCAGACCCTCCAGGCATCTCCTTTGTTCCAGATATTAACTTTCTACTTGGATTTACTCATTTAATTTTCAAACAAGCCTTTCCATTAGGTGCTATCACTGTGCCCATTTTATAGATGCGAGAACTAAGGCCCACCTAGACAGACTCACTTCTCAAGTGCATACAGTCAGTGGATAGCAGAGTCAGGATCTGAACCTAGGACATGTAGCATGGACCTAGGCTCTTGTTACCTCTCAACACACCACTGGCCTGCGGAGGCCAGGATGGGTTCTTGTGCATGTGGGTAGACGCAGGGCTGAGACTCAGGATCTCACCTGTAAAGTGCAGTGAGTGAGCGGGTAGATGCCACTCAGGCCAGGGGACCAAGCCACCTCCAGTTCTGAGGGCTGGCTGGAAACCAGGTGGAGGCCACGGGGCCGCTGGGGGAGCACTGTGGACAGAGGAGGGGAGTGAGTGATCCCAGGGGGAAACTTCTGCCCACCCAGAATGCCTCACCCTGCCCTCTGCCTCCCGCCCTGGCCCCTGGCCCAAACCTGTCCTTCAGACAATCCAGCTTCCCTGTCCCATCACCTGTGATGGTGGCCGTGCGGGATGTGGTGACCCCTTTGGCATTGTGGGCCTCACAGGAGAAAGATGATGTTTTGTTCAGGCCTGGGGAGTCATACGGGGGAGGAGCACTGTCAGCCCTGGGAAGGAGAGGCTTCCAGGCCAGGCTGGGCCACTCCATCTTGGCCAGCACCACAGTGCCAGGCCAGCCCGCCTGAGCGTGAAGCGCAAGTGTGGGGGACAGAGGAAGGCAGTGTGTTCGGAACAGACCCTGTCCCCAAGGGATGGACAGGCCATGATCAGAGAAACATGCGAACTCAGGTCCATGTACAGAGATGTGCACTGACTCACACAGGCATACCAACGCACATACACTTAACAGACACATACCTGCAGACCGGAATGTGTGTTGAGATGTACGGGTTTGCTTGTCCTCCCAAGCCCTCTCCTCCTCCTCAGTCTGTTCCCAGCACACTGGCTCTTGGGGTCTCAGGAACACACGCACACATGCAGCATGTTCCTACCCTGGGAACTGAGCACTTCTGCTTCCTCTGCTTGGAACAGCCTTCCCACAGATGTCCACAGGCTCCCTCTCTCCCTGCCTGTGGCACTGTGACACTGGTCCTGACCACGCTGGGTAAAATGGGGGACCTCCCCTCCTTATCAGTCCACAGGGCTCTTCTGAGAGGCCCAGGTGCCCTGTTCTTGGGAATGTCTTCTGCTACTGTCAGCTCAGGAGGCAAGGGTTTGTGTTGTCTTTGTGTGTACCTGTGTCTTCGTGAGCGTTTCTGAGTGTGTGTAGACAGGTGAGCATGTGCGATTTTGTGAGCAGGCCAGTAAATGTGCGTGCCTGGAATAACTGTGTGAGTGTCCAGGTGTGTGTTTGTGCCTCTTGTTTGTCGCTGTTCTTGTATACACCCTTTGTGTGTGTGTGTGTGTGTGTGTGTGAGACGGCCACCACGAACGCACACAAGAGACAGAAATGCAAACACATAGAGTCACAGCACACAAGCCTACGCAACTTGCACACAACGTGCTGTGAGGGGATGTGAAGGCCCAGTCCAGTCTTGAGTCAGGCCCCTGCTGTCGCGCGCGGGCCTCTCTGCGCAGGTGCGGACCTCGGCCGCCCCTGTGCGCTGGCAATCTATCTGCGTTCCCACCACCTGGCCTCCGGCTCTCGGAGCGCGGCCTTCAACCGCAGACACAAAGTTTCCTTTCCTCTGTCAGCGGCGGCGGCGGAGGAGCGGACCGGGAGCGTCGCCCAGGCCGGAAGGGGGTTGGGCAGGTGCCCGCAGCCCCCGCGGGGCGGACCGGGCAGTCCGGGCGGGCGGCCCAGCGGGCCGGGCAGCTGGGTCGCGGCCAGCCACCTGGCACGTGGGGGCCCCCTCCATGGTGCGCGCGGGAGCTGGCGCCGCTGCCCGGCAGGCTGGGCGGGGCAGGAGGGGGTTCTGGAGCCGGGTCCAGTTCCGACCGCAGCATTCCTGCCCCCGCGTGAGTCACACGCGCCCTCCCACCCTGCACTTCCGGCCGACAGGGGAGAGACCCCCTTTCCTAGACCCAAAGGCTGCACTTTGAGTGAAGGACGCGGGAGGGACCAAGGTGTGAGGGACCCCTCTCCCTGCAGCAGGCTCTGGCCCCAAGGCTGGAGCCTGGGGACTCCAGATGCGCTTTCCAGATGTTCTGCGCCACCCCGCCCCCATTCGCTCCCCCTCTGCGCTTTTCCAGGGGAACAAGAGGGATGGAAGGAGAGAGAGGGCACGCCCTGAGTCAGATAGAGGGACAGGCGCAAGAATGGACAGAATTGCTTCAGGAGACAACCGAACAGAATGAATCACATTTAAACACACAGGGCCCTTTCTAGAGCAAATATGCGCAGAAAAATGCACCTCTCACTAAGCTACCTCAGACTCACTGGGCTGGTGCTATCCTAAACACACATGACACGAACGCAAGTGACTTACTAGGAAACACACAGGGGCCTACGCTGGTGCACAAACACAGAGACACATGCATATACAGATGAGTCAGTGTAGGGACACACAAACACAACCATGTGTGCAGCAAACGCCTGGTGACAACAACACAACATACACTGGGAGGTGAAGTTGACAAACCATGCTACATGTTGGGTACACATACAGCATACAAAGGTGTATTAAAGTTGGGGACAGAGACACCACTGGGACACGGGAAAGGGGGTGTTGACCTGCTCCCCCACAAACACACAAATGTGCAGCCAGGCCTTTCTTGGCACAGAACACAGCCGGACACACTCAGCCTGCTCCATGTCCTTTGAGACACAGACCGATAGGAACACACAGTCGCAAAGACACACAGGCCTGCTTGGGACGTGGGGGGGGGGGGAGACACACATACGCACAGGTTGACACAGATGCAATCGTGTGGTGTTGATTCAGGGGCACCCCTGTGTCGATCGCCAGGAGGCAGCCAGGGCTGATACATACCTGGGAGCAGAAGGATGCAGAGGTGTTATTACTGTCCTGCTGTGACCCAAGGAACCCAGGATTCCATGGTGACAGAGTCACATGCCAGCACGTACCCTGTGACATGCACACGCACTAGAGACATCCATGGATACACAGCACATACATCTGACAGCTGATAAGAAAAATACCGACATCTGTGGACATATCCTAACACTATGGGAAACAGGAGCCTGTGTCTGGACACCCCTGCCGAGGTGCACACCTGTGCACTGCCACGTAGACGGAGATGCACAAAAGAGAACTATCACAAAACCCACCGTCACGCTCCTTCCACTCTCACAGTGTCAACACTTACATACACACACGAACACAAAGAGACCGATACAGCCCGACCTTGAATACTCGGCGGTGTATACACACAAGCACGGACACCCACCAAACTGACCCTCGGGAGGGCACAATTTCCTACAAAGAGGGCATGCTGATGGATACCTGGACACACAGATCCAAGTGTACCAAGATGCACAGCATAAGCCCTGGGTGTGTTTCTGGCCCTTCATCGCTGCACACCCTGCACAGACCCTCTCACACCGGCACCCTCGAATGTCCCCTATCCCTCCCCCAGGTCCTGCCAGGCTGACTCAAACCGGGTCCCTCTCCCTACCAGGCCGCGGGCCTGAGTCACCCCTCTGGGGGCAGCATGCTCCTTGCACACTCATGGCCCCCGGAATGCTGAAAATGTGGGCATGTCCCTCCACCCTGGGGGACTCTGCACCCCTGAAGAGGGAGGCAGCACACGGGGGCTTGGAAGCTGGGCTCATTAGCGTGCAGCAGCCTCTTCTGCCTGAGCTAGGGCCTCTGTCTCTCTTCACTCTGCGAGGGAAAGCCTCGGGTCTAGACTGTGTGACTGACCCTCAGCAAGTGTCGGGTCTGCCCAGTACCTGAAGGGAGGGTGGCCCCGAAGGTGGGGGCTTAATCACTCAGACCTCCCTGTCTCTTCTTCCTCCATCTTAGGCCACTTCTGTGACCTGTCCCTTCCTGTGTCTCTCATCCTAACCCTGTGATTGTCTTTCCCTGTCTGCTGCTTCTCCTCTTTCTTTTTGTGCTATGACCCCCTTGACAGAGGGCAGCAAAACTCTTCAGGGCAGCAGTGAGAGGAGGGGGCAGGAGGGGTTGGTTCCAGTGCCCTGTTTGGGTCAAGGGCTGACAAAGGGGCACCAGTCCCACACATTGGGCCACGGAACAGCTCAGAGGAAGTTTGGGACAAAGAATGCTATTCAGAGAGAGGCTGGGCTAAATGGAGGGAGAGAGAGGCTGAGACAGAGAGACAGAAAGACAGACACACAGTTAGAAAGCAACACAGAGCCAGGGAAATGGGGAGCAGACAGACAGAAGCACATGGAGAGAAATGAGAGAGACAGAGGCAGAAACTCACACAGTGAGAGGGCGGAGGAACAGAGAAACACACAGAGGCAGAAGGAAAGGCCCAAACAGCCACGCTGCCTGGCGAGCTCCATACACCTGATCCAAATCTCAGACTCACCTGGAACTTGCAGGTTGTGCTGGGGGCTGTGGCCCGAGGATGGGGTCAGGGGGACAGCGTCCTGCAGCCAGAGTAGGCGCACTGGTTCTGGTGGTCCCTGGGCCTGGCAGCTCAGGTTGAAAGGCGTGTTGGCAGACACAGTCCTGTCTTCAGGCTCCTCCAGGAAGTAAGGCAGGCCTAAGGGGAGGGCAGTGATAGAGGCTGAGGTCCCCCTGAACCTCCCAACCCTCTGACCCTCCGATGGGATGCTGGAGGCTTTGGGTACCAGCCAACTCTGTAGGGTCTTTGAGCTGCCCCCCCATCATGTCTGGTCCCCAAGGACATTTGAGTCTCCTTTAATGTCTGACTCTCAGACCTCTGTCCTCAGGGCATATGACCCCAATATATGATCCCCCCCACCTGTCCCTCCCAGTAGATCGAAACCCCTCATGTCTTTTTTCCCAGAACGTGTGACTTGTCTTCTCATTTGAGAAGGAAATTTGATGAGGAAAGTGAGGTCCCTGAGGGGAGGGGAGTGAGGTTCAGTCATGTGCCTCTAATGGCCAGAATGTCCTACCTCAGCATGTCTCCCCTTAGAACAACAAATAACCTCCAAGATGTCCTCCCAACACATTTAATCCCCTCGGCTCTGCTCCCCCATAATTCTGGAGCCCTGGCTTCCTGACTTTCCGAGACCTCTGACATCTCTCTGCTGCAGGTCTCCAGGGGATACCCTGAGCGCACAGCCGCCTGTGACTCACCTTCCAGCCCCACATAGCCAGGCCGGGACACAAAGTTCTGTCCTCTCAGGTCCACTGCACACTGGTACCATCCTGCATCCACAAGCTGCAGGGAGGGGATGCTAATGGGGCAAGAGGTGGGGGGATGGAGAGGTTCCGGGTCAGAGCTGGACATGGGAGGGAGCAGCAGAACTGAAAGAGGAGGTCTAGAACTATTTTTAACTCAGTTTACAGAAGATAGAAATGAAACATGTCACAAGTTCCAAGCCACATGGCCAGCAAGTTTTTGAGACGGGATTCCAACCCAGGTGAGGCTGTGTGAGGGAGGAGGGGCATGGAGAGAGGTGGGGGGGGGTGTGGCTGGTAGGGGGAAGCTGGACACCTGAGTTGGCTGACCACTTTCCAGTCATCTTGCCAGTCTTCGCCCAGTGGCACCTGGATCTGAGTGCTGTCCGCGAGCTCTAAGACCTGTCCGTCCCGAAGCCAGTCGACCTCAGAGGGTTCTCCCTGAACCTTGAGTTCACACCGAAGGACCACAGTGATCCCTCGGGAACCAGTGATGTTCCCCGGGCTCTCCACAAAGGGGTCATCGACCTCAGCCTGTGCCCCTGCGGGGAAGACAGGAAGGAGTGAGGCTAGGCGTCTCAGTTTCCCTAGCTCATCCACTCCACCCCGTCTCTGGCTGCCCACCAGCTGCCCGGACCCCACCAGGCTCTTAGGCCCACATAGTTGTAGAGTGACCTCAGAGAGGGGCAGAAGGCGGAGGCTGGAGGGGGGGAGTCTTCCCGGGGACCGAGGTCCAGCATCCATGTGTCCGCTGGGAAGTAGGCCCAGGATCTGGCAGCTGCCCACGCCCTGGATTGCCTGGCAGGGCCAGTGCCAGCCCTTAGTGTCTCTAGAGACTTAACAGTTTGGGCTTGTGGAGAGAGGAGAAGGGAGGAGAATGGGGAGAGGGAGACAGAGAAAGAAACACCCCCTAAGAGGAGAAGTAAGGGGCAGAGTTGTCCCAGAGGGAGCTGAGGATGGCTGTTAGAGAAAGAGAAGGAGCCCACGGAAATGCTGAGCTGACACAGGACAGAGACATGGATGGGGCAGACTGGTAAGAGAAGGATGGAGGGCTGGCTGTGATGGGGTCCGGGGCTCTGGAGTGCTCCCATCCTGCCTGCTTGCCTTGGGGCTTCTGCGGGGAAGAGTCCCACCTGCTCTGTCAACCTGGTCTCTCCTCTCAGGGTCAGACTGAAGTCCAGCCCCCTCCAGCCCCTCAAGTCACACTGTCTCTCTGTGTCCATCCCTTCGGTCCGGCCCTCTCAGTTTCTGTTTCTGGTCTTCGTTCCTCTCTCTTTTTCCTCCCCTGCCTCTCTGAGTCTCTGTTTCTTCTGCTGTCCCTTAGTCTATGTACCACTGTTGTCCCAAGGAGCCTCCCTAAGCCCGCACAGCTCCCCACCCCCAACACCTGCCATCCATCCTTTCCCTCACTGCCCTTCCCCTCTGACGGGTGGCCCTGGCCCCAAGGAGCCCCAGTACTCACCTTTGGGGGCTACACAGCCCCAGCAGCACAGGGCCAAGCACCAGGCCAGCGGAACCCTGCCCATCCTCAGGAACCACCACACTGTGGATAGCAAACTTTTCTCCGAAGTTGCTGTGCACATCGCAGGGGAGGGGGCAGGGCCAGGCTGTCCCCCGCCCTCCCCCCAGCTCCTGGCTCCCCCGATTTGGCACTGCCCGCCTGGCACAGCAGGGGCCCCTCTGCTGCTCCAGCCGTTTGCTCCTCTGAGGCCGCCTTCCCAGCTCCCTGGCCTCTCTCTGCCTCTCTCTCTCTCTCTCTCTTTCTCTCTCTCCTAGACTTGGGGCAATCCTTTCTCCGCCCAGGCTCCTTCCTTGCCTCCGCCCACCGGGCCGGCCCAGAGCCCAGGGGGCCACCAGGACAGCAAAGGGTTAACACTGGGAGGCAGGACCAGTCCTGTCTTAAAGGGACCTTGGAGGAAAGCTGGGGAGGGGGCAGGGGACCCTCGTGGCAGCGGCCCGTTGTGCCCAAGGCTGTGTGCCTTTTGGTCAGACTCAGGGCGCTGTCCCTCTGGGCTCTCCGGGTCTGGTAAATATTCTCCAGAATTCCACTCCTCTCTAGCCTGTGCTGCCTCCTCTCCGCCTCCACCCCCCAGTCCAGCCTCAGCCAGGCCTTCTGGGCCCTTCACTCCCCCTCACACTCAAGGCTCCTCAGACAAGGACACACACACACACACACACACACACACACACACACACACACACACACAGAGATGGCATAGACAGGGGCCAGGACAGGCAGAGACATGCAGGGGCACACTGCCAGCCCACGGATACCCTCAGACAAGCTGGGTCAGGAGCTGCCTCCTGGGGCAATGTCAGCAATGGAGCTTGACTGCTGGGTGGGCGTCAGGGGCTGGGCAGTCACATAGATGCTCCAACACATGGAAACCCACTATGACACAGAAGCAGACGCCAGTGTATGGACTCACATGAGTGGTCACCACAGCCCTGGGTTGTAATCCTCCAATGGGTGACTGATCTCCTGCTTGGGTCTCAGTGTGCCCATCTGTAAGATGGGGTTAAGGGCAGAGCTGTGTGAGGCTCGTGAGAGGATGGTCTAGGGTAAAGTGTGTGCGGCTCCTCGCACATGGTGACGCCAGCCGACAAGTTTCCTGTGAGGTTTGACCTTTCCTCTCTGTCTGTCCCTGAACTTCCTTGAACTTCCCCTCCGCTCTCTCCCCAGCTGGACGGTACATCCGGGTCCTTGCAGATATGAGGCCTGGGTATTGGCTGGGGTGCATGCCTTTCTGAGTCTCATGAGTTTGGCTCAGAGGGCTCTGTATGGGAGGAGGCTGGCATCAGAGTCCTGTCCACGGTGGCATCCTGATGTTCCCTTCCTCCACTCTTGCTCCCCCCCAGACCATCACCCAGAAAACATCCGGAGAGAAGTCTCTGAGGCCATCTGTGACCTTAGCTGTACTGCTTCATGCTTTTCAGTTGACACCTTAGTCCTCAGCTGCCCACTCGGGGACCTTCTCCACTAACACTTCGGGGCTCTCTCATTTGTGTCTCCCCTCAGTGACGGCCCCAGCATCCATCTTGCCACCCAGGCCTGAGCTCTGGGGTCTGCCTGGATGCTGACCCCATGGATGATTCTGTTTCGCATAGCTCCTTCCCGCCGGCCCTTTGCCTATCCACACATCACTCTGGCCCAGCCTTGTCCTCTCCTGCGCCTGGACCCCAGCTCAGGCCTCATCCCTGGGCTGGGAGCTTGAACTCCTGTCTCCAACCAGTGCCCCGCTCAGCAGTCAGAGGGGTGTTTTCCTGTCCCCAGTACAATCCTTCCCTCTCTTATCCTGAACTTTTCAGCCCCAGACTACTGAGGCCTACAGGGCCCCTCGTGTTCACTTGAGCGGCTCTCCCCCTTCCTTATGTATCTGTCCTTTTCTCCCTGAAGAGCCGCCTCACAGGCCACTGACCTTCCTCCTGGTGCTCTTTGTCCCCGACTCCTACACAGCTCTCCTAAGGCCCTTGTCTGTTTCCCATCACACCGTTTCACTGCCAGGCCCCTTTCAGTCTCTCCCCGACCACCATGTTGTTCACCCCAACCTCCTGTCCCTCTCCTTCTGTTTGGCCCCCTTTTGCATGGGCTGTCATTATAATTTATTGGCCCCGTTATGTCTGTCTCCTCCTGCTGGTCTGTGGGAGGGAAAGGGCTGGGTTTATTTTGGTCTGGTACAACCCTACTGTCCTATAAAAGTCCTGCCACACAAGGACAATTAATAATTGTAGCATTTGGGTCTACGGATACACGCAAAGGCCCACCCTCTTATTTACGAACATTGGAGTCTCTACTTTAAAGCTTAGTGGATCCAGCTGAATCCAGTGTAAACTGGAAACCATGGACTCAGTCACGCAAGAACTATTGCTAAGCCTGGCTCAGTGGTGCATACCTGTAGTCACAGGTACTTAAGGACAAGAGGCAAGAAAATCTCAAGTTCAAGGCCAGCCTGAGCATTCCTTCCTTCCTTCCTTCCTTTATTTATTTATTTATTTATTTATTTATTTATTTATTTATTTATTTATTTATTTCTGTACCGGGGATTGAACTCTGGCCCTTGTGCTTCCAAAGTAGGCATGGTACCACTTGAGTTAAATGCCTGGCCCAAACCTGGGCATTTTAGCAAAACTTTATCTCAAAATAAAATGTAGAGGGCTGGAGATTTAGCTCAGTGGTTCCGGCGCCTGCCTTGCAAGCACAAGGTCCTGAGTTTGATCCCGGGTAACCACATACAATGCTGGGTGTGGTGACTCACGCCCACCAGCAATCAATACCACATACCACAGTGCCGGGCGTGGTAGCTCACGCCTGTCATCCCAGCACTCGGGAGGCAGAGATAGGAGGATTGCTGAGTTCAAGGCTTGCCTGGGCTACATAGCGAGCTCAGGGCCAGCCTGAACTACAAAGCGAGACCCTGTCTCAAAAAAATAGAATAAAATAAAATAAAACAAAATATAGAAAAGGCTTAGAGGTATAGTTCAGTGGTAGAGCAACCTTAAGGTTTTGACACCCCAGTATCTAAATAAATAGGACCAATGGATAGAAATGTTCCTTGTCCTAAGGGCTGGGGTTTCTGCAGTAAGACAAGTCCATGTCCTCCTCACAGAGTTCCTATTCTAAGGCAAAGAAAAACACCACAAAAATATCTGTCAGAATTTGATGGGCTTTGGTGAAAACTAAATAAAGCAGGAGAGGGATCAGCAAGGAGTGGAAGTGCTATTTCAGAGGGGCTGGTTAGGGGAGGCCTCTCTGGAGTTCTCCTGGGGATGGAGAGGACATTAGCAAGTGAGCCACGTGGGAGACAGCTTTCCAGGAAGGGGCACACAGATGCAGAGGCCTGGAGGCAAACCCAGGTGCACATGACAAGCTTTGGGCAGGCCGCATGGTGCCTGGAGTGAGTGGAGGGGGGCTTGAGGGTAGTAGGCTTGGAGAGGGACCGGGTCTCATGAACACCTTGGACTTGATTTTGAGGTGGAAGCCAGGGGTGGGTTTTGAGGGGCATGATTTGGTCTGGTTTTATTTACTTATTTGCTAATACCACATCAAAGCCAAGGCCTTGCACATGCTAGGCAAGCACTCTCTGCCACTAAGCCACAGCCCACTCTTCATCTCCCCTAAGGCCAGTAAGTGAAAGGTTGATTGAAGGCTTCGCAATGGAGGCATCAGGACCTGGACACCCCAGACTCAAGCGTCACCACATGTGGGACTATTAGGGGTGCAGTACCTCCAGGGAGGAGTTTCTGCCTGAATGAGCCTGAATCTTATCTAGTTTCCAGAAGATTCTGGGGGTAAAGGATACCTTGCAAGACACCACAAAGATGCTATCTGCCAAATCCAGATCATGAGCAATTATACAGGGCCAGTGATGTGGGTTAAGAAATAAATGGCATATGGGCCAAAGATTTAGCTCAGTGGTTCCAGTCCCTGCCTTGCAAGCTCAAGGTCTGAGTTCAATCCCCGGTAACCACATATGCTGGGCATGGTGACTCACGCCCACCAGCAATCAGTACCACATACCACAGTGCTGGGCGTGGTGACTCATACCTGTAATCCCAGCACTTGGGAGGGAGAGGCAGGAGGATTGCTGAGTTTGAGGCTACCCTCGGCTACATAGTGAGCTCAGGGCCAGCCTGAACTACAAAGCAAGAGCCTGTCTCAAAAAAAAAGAAATGGCATGAAAAAGAATGAGATTTTAACAGTTTAAGAGGCATATCAGATGGCATTTGAATTCTGATTTGAACAAACCAGCTAGAAAGTATGAGATCATCTGGGAAACATGTACACTGATAGAACTGTTCATTGTGATGTGTGAAAACTGGTAGTGAATATGGTAAAAACTGAGTGTGGTAACTCATATTTATAATCTCAACACTCTGGGAGGCTGAGGCAGGAAGACTGAAAGTTTTTTTGTGGTGCCAGGGATTGAATTTGGGCCCTTGGACTTGCAAGGTAGGAGTGGTGGCACTGAGCTAAAGTTAGCAATCTGTTGAGTCTTTGTCTCAAAAAAAAAAAAAAAGCCAGGGATGGAACTTGCTATAAAGGGATTGGGTTCAAATTCTCCAAAAGCAAAAATGAAATAAAATAAAAATAGAGTATTGTGGAAAATAAACTTTAGAGTGGAAGTGCAGTTCAGTGGTAGAATACTTGCTTAGAATGTGAGGCCCTGGGGTTTCATACCTACACCAAAAATGAAGGAAAAAAAAAAAAACAGGTAAACTTCACAGGGAGCATTACTGAGTAATTTTCCTTGGTAATGAAGAATTTTGGATAGAGACGGTAGTGACATGGTTTTAGAACATCATGAATGTTATTTAGTACCAGTTGATGGTACACTTAGGATTGCCTCTTGTGATGCTACCTATGTTTTACCACAGACACAAACATATCTGAAGGTCACACTAATTCTAAATATTTGTACCTTGGGGTCCAATAATTCCTCTCCATTTCTGAAGCCACATGAGTTCATATTTCTTACAACTAAATCTTCCAAAGTCAACTGTATTTGTGTGTGTGTTTTGTGTGTGTGTGTGTGGTGCTGGCTGTGGAGCCTGGAACCTCACCCAGGATGGGTGAGTACTCTTCCGCTAAGCTACACTACAGCTCCTCAGATCTTTTTTTTTTTTTTTTTTTTTTTTGCTTTTGAGACAGGGTCTCGCTTTGTAGTTCAGGCTGGCCCTGAGCTCACTATGGTGCCCAGGCAAGCCGCCCCGAACTCAGCAATCCTCCTGTCTCTGCCTCCCGAGTGCTGGGACGACAGGCGTGAGCCACCACGTCTGGCATTGTGGTATGCGGTGTTGATTGTTGGTGGGCATGTCTCCACGCCCAGCATTATATGTGGTTACCGGGGATCGAACTCAGGACCTTGCGCTTGCGAGGCAGGCGCCAGAACCACTGAGCTAACCCTCCAGCCCCTCAGGTCACTTTTTACATGGCTGCAGTGCAAGGTCCATTTTCCTTTTTTTTTTTGAGCCAAGGTCTCGCTTTGTAGTTCAGGCTGGCCCTGAGCTTACTATGTAGGCCAGGCAAACCTCAAACTCATAGCAATCCTCCTGCCTCTGCCTCCGGAGTGCTGGGATTATAGGCATGAGCCACCATGCCCGGCACTATGGTATGTGGTACTAATTGCTTATGGGCGTGAGTCACCACACCTGGTACTGTTGTATGTGGTTATCGGGATTGAACCAAGGACCTTGCCAGGCAGGCACTGGAACCACTGAGCTAAATCTCCGGACCCCTTTAATTTCTTAAAAAAATTCTAACTGGGCCAGAGGGTTAGCTCAGTGGTTCCAGCGCCTGCCTTGCAAGCACAAGGTCCTGAGTTCAATCCCTGGTAACCACATACAATGCTGGGTGTGGAGACTCACGCCCACCAGCCAACAATACCACATACCACAATGCTGGGTGTGGTGGCTCACGCCTATAATCCCAGCACTCGGGAGGCAGAGGCAGGAGGATTGCTGAGTTCCAGGTTTGCCTGGGCTACATAGTGAGCTCAGAGCCAACCTGAACTACAAAGCGAGACCCTGTCTCAAAAGAAAATAAAAGAAAGAGAGAAAGAAAGAAAGAAAGATGGGAAGGAAGGAAGAGCCTTTGGTTTCATTGTGAAAAGAAGGCAAGAGGGATGGGGTGGTGGACATGTGGGGAGAGGGGTCTGTACTGCTGATTTTTAAAATCTGCTTTCAGACTTGGGGAGTCCCCAGAGTCTGAGTCTGTTAGCTTCAGGCTTTCCCTGGCCGAGGCCCCCAGCCAGGACGGCCCAGCCCTGCTCCCCCTTCTCTGTCCGCTCCACATCTGGTACTGATGTCAACAGCCAGGGTGGGTGGTGGCCATGTTTTTCAGCTCCCGCCCAGCCTCAGGGGAGGGGTGGACTCCCTCATCCCCACCCCTTACTCACTGCGACAGATTTGGTCACAGACAACACCAGGCCCTGCCCTGGGCCAGAGCAGGGACCAGAAACTAACATTTATTGCAAAATAAGGACCTTTATGTCACAAGGAGGTTAGATCTGGCTTCGTTCCTCACAATGAGCCTTGGAACCTGGCCCTCAGTTTTCTAGCTCTTCTAGGGAGTCTAGAGAGGACTTTGATACAGAGTAGGGGCCTTGGGGCCATATATGTGTGGGGAGGGGGACAAAGCCACCGTCAACATGGTCACATAAGCAAGGATGAGAATGCACTGCTTCTCTGGGGTCCTGTGTCCAAGGTCTGGATATATAACTGCAGACCAGGAAGTGTTTGCATTTGGGAAAATTTGAGGAAAAAAAAAAAAAGCCTAGATATGATGTCTCTCTCTGTGGGACCAACATGTGGAGGTAGCTGGGGACCATGTCACAGTGGAGTGGTATATCTCAGGGGAGGCAGGACAGTGCCACCTGTGGCCTGGCTGTGAGGATCAGTGGTTGGCAGTGCTCCCGGGCTGGAGGGTGGCGAGGGCATGCATACTGGGTCACAGGCAGGAGAGACAGCCTCTGACTGCGGTGTGATCAAGCAGGGTCATGCTATTCTCTGTGGCAGCGGCCCAGAGAAGGTGGCACCGAATCTGATGGGTGAAGAGGGTATGTGAGGATGGGTGGGCATGTCTGCGTGGCTTGAAGATGGCAGCAGGACGCCCCCACATAGGGTGAGGGTGCAGGATGTTGCGTGGTGTACAGCAGACACACTACACGGCACTGATGTCTGTGGAGAGCTTGTGTAGGCTTGTGGCCCTCGTGCCTGGGTGGCTACGTGTCATAGCAGCTGTGTGGGCCAACTGTGTGGCATTTCTGGAAACAGCTGCCAGTGTAGCTGGGGTGTCACTGTGAGGACTGGGGGCTCTGGACACACACCCTGTCCACTACACTGTTATGAGGTTGGGCGTGTCACCCTTGGCAGCTGCCACCCCCCAAGCTCCCCCTTCATCTGGTCTGCACAGTAGCGTGGCAGTCAGCAGGCCGGACCTGCAGTTGGAAGGCTGGCGGGATGTTGAAGAGGCCGCTGACGGCAGGCTGGAGGCTCAGGGTGTCTGGCGGGCACGGGCTGTCCAGGGAAAAGGCTTGCAGGATGGCAGCGAAGAAGAGGAAGACCTCTGCTCGAGCCAGGCCCTCCCCAAGGCAGACGCGCTTACCTGGGGAGAGAGGGGGCGGGGCTGAACCTGTCCTGTGTGTCCCCAGGTCCTCCATGGGGGGAATAGTGAACCCGGGGTGCAAGGAAGGTGGCCCCAATGACCTGCTCAGCCAGAGCCCTTGGCTGTACCTAAGGAGTAGGGCAGGAATGCCTCGGGTTTCTTGAACCGTCCTTCGGCATCCAGGAAACGGCCTGGGTTGAACTCCTCTGGCTGCTGGAAAACCGTGGGGTCATGCAGGACAGAGCCGAGAAGAGGGAAGATCTCAGTGCCCTGAGGGAAATGACAAAACGGTGGTTCTAACCCAGCCAGGCCTCTCGGTGCAGGACAGCTGAGTATCAGCCTAGAGGGGTCGGGATGCCAGTTCACAAAACACAGTGACATCAGCATTAATTGGGTATTAATTGTGAGTGGACACACACCATCTCTGGGAAACAGACATGTGATCTGTGTAACACACACACACACACACACACACACACACATGGTCATATGCATATCTGTAGGTGCTCTTAATTTTTTTTTCTTCCAGTTCTGGCAAACAAACCCCAGATCTTTACACAAAGCTCCACTCTCAGCCTTGTTTTTCATTTTAAAAATTCTCAAACACAATCTTGTGAAGTTCCTGAGTTGCCAGTTGGTTTTGGACTTGCCAGCCTCCTGCCTCAGTCTCCCAGTGTACTAGGATCACAGGCATTCACTACTGTCATCTCATTAACTCTTGTGAACAAGTCTAGGAGGCAGGTACAAATATTATCCCAATTTAGTTTTTAAAATTTTTGATGCTGGAGACAGAACGCAGGATTTCATGCATACTAGGCAAATACTCTCCTATGGGGGTATACCCCTGTCTTCGCATTTTTTATTTTATTTTGAGACAGGCTCTTGATAAATTACCTAGGCTAGCCTTGAGCTTTCAGTCTTCCTCTCTTAGCCTCCCGAGTAGCTGGATTATAAGGTTGTACAACCATGCCCAGTGTACTGTCCCCATTAAATGTCAGGAGGGTAACTGGGCTGGTGGCGTACACCTGTTATCCCAGTGTTCAAAACCAAAGAGAGGCTCTGGGTTCAAATTCTAGACCCCCCCCCACCTGTAGGCTGGGTGACCTTGGCAAATCTTTCAACTTTGCACTATTTCTCCTGTGAAATGGGCATGGTAACTGCAGAAGGGTTGCTTTGGTGATGAAATAAGATGATATGGAAAGTATGTAGACTAATTCTTGTGTGCTGGGCTTGATGGTGCATGCCTCCTGTAATCCCAGAACTCTGGAGACTGAGACAGGAGGATCACTTTGAGTTTGAGGCCAGCCTGGGCTACAGTGAGTTCAGAGCCAGCCTGAACTATATAGTGAGATCCTGTCTCACAAGAGAAAGAAAGACAGTAAAGAAAAGAATAATATTTTGGGCCGGAGGGTTAGCTCAGTGGTTCCGGCGCCTGCCTCGCAAGCGCAAGGTCCTGAGTTCGATCCCCGGTAACCACATATAATGCTGGGCGTGGAGACACGCCCACCGACAATCAACACCGCATACCACAATGCCGGACGTGGTGGCTCACGCCTGTAATTCCAGCACTCGGGAGGCAGAGACAGGAGGATTGCT